>JADWQK010001041.1:0-91449 GCA_017933935.1 Sesamia nonagrioides | reverse complement strand
TCTCGAAACGCGCATCATGTTTGTCTATACGAGCATCCTGTTTGTCTATACGCGTATCTTGGTGGTCCATACGCGCTTCTTGTTTGTCTATGCGCGTATCTTGCTGGTCCATACGTGCATCTTGTTGTGTTGTTTTTACTTTGAGCTCGTTGACCTCTTCTTTAGTTTTTTCCCACTTTCCGTTTAGTTCCAATACTAGTTGCTGGGATTGTCTTATTTGTGACTGGATTTCTGCCTGGGATTTTGCCTGAGATTGTTGTATTTCTGCCTGGGATTCTGCTATACCTTTTATTTGAGCCGTCAAGTGGGCCAGTAACGCAGATAAATCGCATCCGCTGGTTCCAGGAATAGTGGTGGTACTAGGAGCACTTACATTCGTCGGTGTTATGACGGCCGCATCTTCTACGCGTACAGGGACACTAAGCGATGCTTCCTCTTGACGCGCCAAATCCATCGCTGCTTGTCGTCGCGTGCGAACCCTTTCGTCTTCCCTTGGCGTGACCGGCATCCCACTTCTGACACCAATTGTTACGGGCTAGGGGTACTAAAATGCCGGTTAAGGGTTACGAAGTTTATTAGCAACGAAGGTACAGTCGATTGTAGGCAATGACAAGTAGAATGTCGCTGACGTTGCACCGAAGTCTTCCCTTATGTCCACGAAGTCCGTGTTGTAAACACACAATAACAGTACAGATGTTACTCCACGTAGTACTCACAGTTCTCGTCACAGTTGTCGCAGTAGGTATTCTCAAAGATCGCTTCTTAACTGTCGCTGTTTTCGTATCGCTAGTCGAGTGTAGACTGACTCTGAGCCGGTGTCACGGCGCTTTATATAGTCCAGCTGATCGAACATTCCAGATTCCTCTAGACGTAATAATAATAGCACATAACTTCGAGGTCACTCGGAAGTACCTACGGTAATTCCCGGAAACGGGTTTCTAGAAATTTCGATGTCGACACTTTGTTGACAAAACTGTTGAGACCTGTACCATTCGATAGGCCGTCCTAAGTCTAGTAATGCGTTTTATTATTGTACCTGGTAAATGTCTAGATCTGGAGGAATAGGGCTTAAAAGTGACACACTGCATGTCACGCGATATTGAACCTTATGCCATCGACATAAGGTCCATTCGTAACAATACTAATATTATATACTAATATAATATAAAGCTGAAGAGTTTGTTTGAACGCGCCAATCTCAGGAACTACTGGTCCGATTTGAAAAAATATTTTTGCGTTAGATAGCGCATTAATCCAGGAAGGCTTAAGGCTATATAACATCACGCTGCGACTAATAGGAGAGAAGTATAACTAAACCACTCGAACGAAGTCGCTGACGGCAGCTAGTATAATATAAACTCACATTCACAGACAACCAGATCCGGAACAAATACTTGTGCTAGGTATAGACCTAGCATCACATTGGATCACCTAGCAGATATACAATATGTAAAGAAAACCCTGTCCGATCCGTAAAGGTATTGCTAGGTATCGATAACTGATTCTACTACTGGATGCAAAGCCGGGTGAAACTTAAAAAAAATCCCCCTAAAAAAATAAATAATATTTCACAAAAAGAGGTAACTTACATGTATTAAGAAGTTAAGCAACCCTTGCGCGGGCAGCGGGGGGCAGGGCACGCGGCACGTGATCGCATCGCTATTCGCTCATAATAATACCTGTGTTGTCACTTTTATAAAAATTACCAAATTTCGGGGAAGTTGGAATTAATTCGCGGGAAAAAAAGATTATTTCAAAATTCATTAGTATTGTTACTATGATGATTACGTAATATTATTCATATGTTATTTGGTCATGTGTTTACCTAACCTTTATTATCCTTATGGGTCGGACAGGGTTTTCTTAACATATTGTATGTGTCACCATCATTGCAATTGAAGCTGGGCTAATGAGTCAACGCTTGAGTCATAAACGAGTACCTAATTAAGTTATTTATCGACCATTGCTGTCACACCCTTTATACCTGGGGCTTTTATAGTAAGTTTTTACTTACATATGTATTTAAATTTCCCATTTCCATGATATTTCACTCTTTTTTTAATTGCTTTGCTGGTATTTTGGCGTGGCTAGCTGGCTTATGGTAAATAATTTCAATGTTGTTGTATTTTCTTGTGTTCATTACTATACATAGTAATGTATAAAGTCATGTGTTTCTTTTTTTGTTTTAATTATCAGACAGCTGTGCTGCTGGGGAGTTTTGTTCCGCGACTTCTACTTCCCAGCGAAAGCACTAGGAAGTGTCGATGGGTGGGCGTTTTGGGGGACTGTCTTATGTAATATTGACGTTCAAAAAGTGCTGATTCTCAGCCCAATTTGAATAAATGGCTTTTGGTTTTGATTGATTACGTACTACAATGTGTCACCATCATTGCAATTGAAGCTGGGCTAATGAGTCAACGCTTGAATCATATACGAGTACCTAATTACGTTATTTATCGACCTCTGTCGATAAAATTCCCAAACGATGTGGTTGTAATAGCACAGCGGAGTTATATTTACTAGCTTTTGCCTGCGGCTTCGTCTCTTGCAGTCAGAAAATATTCCACAGATCGGTTCTGTGGAATATTTTACATACCCGTACTTACCGGGGTGAAGAGAATCTGAATGTCCAGCAGGGTATTTGTGTAACACCGTTGATAAAATATTAAACTAAGATAGATATGTCATTAGCGCACTAAAAATGAAGCGTATAAAAGGAAGTCCTGTATCTCGCTTTAGTCACTCTCGATTAGTCTCGATACACTCGTAAAAACAAACGACAAACACTAACAGCGCAAACGACATACGCTAGCCATCTTTTTCTTCTCTATGCTTTAGGTTGCGCCCCATCTCACTCACACTGTACCAATGTATGCCGAATAAAAATATGCATGTGTGCTGCTGCTGTGTTCGGCACATTTTTTTTGGTCAGTTTGTTAGAATATATCGTATCTGTTTAATATTTTATCAATGTGTAACACACTATCAGTATCAATGGGTTTCATTTTGACAGTTCAATAATATTCATTGCGTTATTTACGTTGTTGGGCGGACATGTTTTACATTGGGAGCAATAGAATAGCAATATGTTTCAAAATTGATAGAAATAGTGAGTCAAGAAATTTAGCTTATAAACTAAAAATAAACTATAATACTAATAAACTATTCATAAACGTTACTTAAACTTAACTAGTGATTAGCGATTGTTTAACCATACATTTCTGACGTTCAAACGACACTAAACTTAATCATCATTTATGAATAAACACCACAGTGTTTAAGGGGTTTATTCATAAACGATGATTAAAGTTAAGATGTATGGTTAAACGATCGCTAATCACTAGTTAACTTTAAGTAACGTTTATGAATAAAGGGGATTATTTCTAGTTACACTCCGTTCGTGTACAGATAACACAAAAACTTACTTTCGTATGTATAATACCCGCGTTAGTTTGGGAATACTGTAATAAAAAGTATCTTAGGTGCTGTTCCTGACTATAAACCATCTGTGTGCCAAATTTCATCCAAATGCGTTGAGTAGTTTTTGCGTTAAATATGTAGTGACAAACATTCCTCCAACCTCAACAACTTTCGCATTTATAAAATTTTTAAGATAACTATCAAAATACATACACACTTTCGCGTTTATAACATTAAATAGTATGACATAGAAACTAAAATACCTACCTATTAAAAGTGGCAGAATTGACCTTGAGCTCTCGGACATTGCACAGAAATCGAGCAGACGACTTCTTGAGCCATCTGACGCGAAAGTGCACTGGATAAAGGCCAATGACATTGCCTGACCTGTGTCTCGAACCCAGGCCCCTTAACAATCGCGCTTACGACCAATAGACAATAAACAGTAACAATACACTTAACAACAACAACACACCACACAACAATACACTACACACAACACACACACAACAATGCACTTAACAATAGACTTAAAGTCCAGGTTTCTTCAAGATGAATATCTGTGTAAGAATACTTTGCAATATTGTAGATAATAATGAGTTATGACTAAGATGACTTGGAATTGAATTTTTATTTGGATTTATAATCTGGAATATTTTAATAATGTATCGTGACTTATATGACCAATTTGTATTTTGACTTCTAATTTGTATTTTATTATTGTATGCCTCAACGGCGGGACATAGCTGAACTTATTGTAATTATCTATGACCTGTATTTATGTTTTATATACCTATGATCCACAATAAAGATGATTTGATTTGATTTGATGGTTTTCCTTCACCTTTTAATCAGTCATTGGTGTCCAAGATATATTTAGAAAGTACATATAACTTAGAAAAGTTACATTGGTACTTGCCTGACCTGGAATCGAACCCGTACAATTGAGAGGCTGGTGTTTTAACCACTAGGCCACTACGACTTTGACTTTTTCTATGGTGACAACAAAATAAATATTTTCAAATGCAATTACCCACCCTGCATCGAGCCTCTGATCGGAACAAAGGCGTAACTTGATGAGTCAGTATTGCAGACTGTGGCAATGGCTTCGAGTCACGGAATTGACTCACTTCGTACAATTGCGTAGTCTCATTATTAGGTAGCATTGCAGTTTTATTGCGACATCGATCGAAAAATGTTATGCACCACTGCGATTTAAGATTGGCTTGAATGTCAAACGATTTTTTTTATATCTGTAGTTCAGGCGCCAGGACATCAAGCTGCTACAATCCGTCAAATGTGTTACAATGGTTTCTTAAATAGATTTGCTCTTGTATAATGTTTATTAATTAGATGTATATATTTATTTAAACTAGTCCATAAGTTTAAAGCCGCTCAGCGAGCTATGGAGCGGGCTATGTTGGGCGTCTCTCCGAATCACCGCATCAGAAATGAGGTGATCCGACAGAAGACCAAAGTCACCGACATAGCTGAGAGGATTATCAAGCTGAAGTGGCAATGGGCTGGTCATATATGCCGCTGGACCGACAACCGTTGAGGTAAACGAGTCCTCGAGTGGAGAGCGCGTCTCGGCAAACGTAGCGTAGGACGCCCTTGGGCGAGATGGAGCGATGACATCAAAAAGGTGGCTGGTAGTGGCTGGCGGAGAACGGCTCAGGATCGAGCTTGTTGGCGTGCCATGGAAGAGGCCTATGTCCAGCAGTGGACGTGTAGAGGCTGATGATGATGATATATTTATTTAAACTAGTATGATACACTTTACGTACATATTTATTGTATAATCTACACCGTAGACTACCTAAATTGAATTATGTTTGAAATTGTTTTGGGAAAACAACCACATGAAGACTTTCGTGGACTTGTGCCGTCAGCGCATTTGTTAACAATCATGCAGCTCAAGGAAGAGGAATACAGACGACAGCAGGTCAAGCTAGCCGAAACTGTCAAATATTCCCAATCAACCTCGAGCCTTAATGCTTTAAAGATAAAGTTGAAAATCAAAAAAAGAAATCTGACAGATTGTAGAAGCTTGATGTGCTGTTCCAAATAGAATTAAGGGAAGAATCCCTTATATGTATATAAAAAAAAAAAAAAAACAAAAGAAAATCAATTAACAAAGACGATTTGAAGACGGAGCATTCCTAATTGAACCTACAGTTTTTTGACCCAAGAATTAAGTTTCAAAAAAGACCTTAATTAGAAAAATGACCAGTTTAATTAACTTAGATCTCTGACCACGCCGCACGTTCTTAGTCACCGCTATGTCACGTAGCAGATGTCTGGGTGCTGTGACTCATATACCGATTACTTCAGATCGATCTGCGAGATGATATTGGATGGATTGGAATGATTGGATGAATGGAGTAGATGCGCATTCCTGATGACGCATGTTCGCCACAGTAACAACAGTATGGCACAACAGTATTGGGTTGTATCCTAAAAAATAATTTAATGCCCATCAGATAGATTTATAAAAAATAATTAAAACGTATCTTTTATTTTTTCTTTCATTAAAATACTTAGAAAGATATATTGATTTGAAATGTCGCATGACGTCACGTCGTGGTACAAAATATACCACGGCGTGACGTAATTAGCCCCCACTTCGTAACTTTAATACGCTATATCTCAGTAGTTATTGGTAATTTCGAGAAAATAAAAAATACGGGTTTAATTTTTTTAATTATGTATAAGACGGACCAATTATTTTTTTGATTTTCAAACTTTGGATACATACCTATTCTCAGTGTGTTCGCGGATCGGTGAGATTCTCCCATATGGCAGAGGTGGATGCAGCTCCACGCTAAGTTTTAAGCTAATTTTATGTATATTTGTGTCTGTAATCTACCAACAATAGAAGTTAAGTAACATTGTTACTACTCCGGTCTGAACTAAAAGTATTCTATTCTATAACTGACTGGGTTGCGGTACATAGGCTTTTGGTCCCGGTGCATACAATAAGAACTCACGTGTTTACTGTTCAAATAGGTTATTGGATGGTAGTCCAGGGGATATTGTCCCGATTTACTAGTTATTCATCTTAAATCCGAACCCACACTGAGTTTACTTCATGTACCTAAATTATTTAATCACCAACGCTCTTAAAACGGCGAAGTCAAACATCAGCTTATATGAGTTCATATAATCATCATCAACCTTTTTTTATCGTCCCACTGCTGGACACAGGTCTCCTCTCATACAGAGAAGGATTGAGCGTAATCACCACGCTTGCTCAATGCGGGTTGGCAGGTTTCCTCAGGATGCTTATAAAGTTCATATATGTAATTGATTGAATGGACCCAGCAATACATAGATAAATAAGCTGTATATGCCTGGAGAATTTTATTTAGGACAATAAGTTTTTACTTCCTTACATTTTTAATTTTTATGTTCTTGTCTGGTATACCTATTGGCGTGGTTAGACATGTGGTCCAATTTAATTAAATAATTAAATTGGACCAATTAATTTAATATTGTGTGTTTTGTATTGTAGCATTCGTTATTTTCATGCATTTGTCAGATTTTTTTTGTTTGACCGTAGAGACTCTAGGAGGTTGAGGAGTTTGTACTGCCACTTCTTCCCAGCGAGCTTTGGGGACTGGCTTATGTAATATTGACGTTCAAAAAGTGCTGATTCTCACCCTAATTTGAATAAAAAATTTCTACCAACCGCAATGGGCCCGCGCGTATACCCCTAAACAGAGAAGATGGCTGGTCCCAACAATGTCAATATTAGAGGCAGATTATGCTAAACCATCATACATGTCCTCATTTAACGAGTCCTATTACAAAGGGCTAACTTATGTCTACGTACAAGGAGCCCGGAGTATACAACATACTTCGTCTGATAGCCTCCGGGTCCCTGCTGAATAAAAAACACAAATGAAACTGACCTTTTTCTAGCGGAGTTTTTGTACGCGCTATATCAAAGTCAATCGTTTTGACAATTCAATAATATCCATTGGGGCCGATTCATGTGTAAACTAAACTAAACTAAAGTTTAGTATATCTTTTTCTTTCAATTTTGATAAGAAAGGGACAGAAAATAAATATTAGTTTCATCATCAACAACCTTTTTATCGTCCCACTGCGGGGCACAGGTCTCCTCTCATACAGAGAAGGATTGAGCGTAATCACCACGCTTGCTCAATGCGGGTTGGCGATTTCAGACTAAGGTCCGTATTACTGAACGTCACTCAAAACTCAAGCATTACTTAAGTCACGTTTGAAGCCTTTTGATTGGTTGAAACTAGTTTTAAGTAATGCTTGAGTCTTGAGTAACGTTCTGTAATACGGACCTTAAAGTCCAGGTTTCCTCAAGATGTTTTCCTTCACCTTCAGTCATTGGTGTCCAAGATATACTTAGAAAGTACATATAACTTTAGAAAAGTTACATAGGTACTTGCCTGACCTGGAATCGAACCCGCGCACTCATACTTGAGAGGCTGGTGTTATAACCACTAGACCACCACAACATTTTTAATATTCGTTTAGTTCTGCACAATTAAGTTACTCCATAGACAGTTTAGACGTGATTAAAAACATGCCGACTAAAAATACATACATCAACTTAAGTCAGGCGCTGACTAATTGGGTTGTATCCTAAAAAATAATTTATGTCCATCAGATAGATTTAAAAAAAATATTCAACACGTATTTTTAATTTTTTCTTTCATTCAAATACTTTGGAAGGTATATTGATTTGAAATGTCGCACGACGTCCCGCCGTGGTACAAAATATACCACGGCGTGACGTAATCAGCCCCCACTCTGTAACTTTAATACGCTATATCTCAGTAGTTTTTGGTAATTTCGACAAAATAAAAAATACGGGTCTTATTTTTTTTTTTATCTATACTAATATTATAAATGCGAAAGTATCTCTGTCTGTCTGTCTGTCTGTCCGGCTTTCATGCCAAAACTACTGAACCGATTGTAATGAAATTTGGTACACAGATAGTCTAGAGCCTGAGAAAGGACATAGGCTATAAAACATCACGCTATGACCAATAGGAGAAGAGCAGGAACAAAAAATGTTGCGATAGCGTGAGCAACGTTTATTTCATATCAACTGAGCTCTTTATGTTCGAAGATTACGCGGGTGAAACCGCGGAGCACAGCTAGTTAATGTTTTTTTTTTATTTTCAGACCTTGGATACATCCCTATTAGACAGGAATCAATCAATATTGCTGGATGCGGGCAGCACAAGACCAGTCAACACAACAACGACCAGTCGTTGTGGAAAGCCTTGGGGGAGGCCTTTATCCAGCACCCAGGAGGATTTTCCACCCCGGAAACAAATAAAAAAAACCCTTTACCCAGCAGTGGACCTCTATTCGCTGAAGAAGAAACTATTATTTATATTTCTGTCCTTTTCTCTTTTGACAATTGAAAAGCAGTTGAAGGTAAGTACAAGTGCACACGTATATTTTGTTTTATCAAATCAATAAATATTGGAGTGGTGGCTTGTGACGTCACTGGCCGCTAAAAAGTGTAGCGTGCAGTGACGTCACACGAGTTTTCAACGCGCTGTGTAGTACCCTTATGGGTCGGACAGGGTTTTGTTTACTAATTCTATATTAGTTTAGATAGATTGACGTACAAAAAGTGCTGATACCTAATTTGAATAAATGACTTTTGATTTCGATTGATTTTAGATTTTATAGGCTTCAAAAACAAAAAAAAAATGGATCCCTATGTGCACGATTCCGCGCCTCACCTTGTGGGTTTCTAAAACTCGCTGCGTCACATCACATCGAACTTAACCATTGTCTCCTAAAAAGGAAGCCGGTATCTATAATAGATTCTGTTTAGTGTCAAGAGCAAGGTATGTTTACATTGGACCTGCCCCACTGCCACGGTCAGACGCACATGTCTGGGAAGTAACACCGTCATGTACAGGGTGTTGTGTTTAGCGGTACGACTTGTTTACATCTCATGTTTTCGTATTATATTATTGCCAACGTTTTTTTTATTTATACGAACCCTGAATACAGTTTGTTCAGAATAAGCAACTGAATCGATTCCAATCATTTTTACACCATGTTTTTTTATTTCATTTTTACACAATCATTTTTATACCGCGTACATCGAGGGACTGGAACAATTTGCCAGCGACGGTGTTACCGTCACATTACAATTTGAGTGTCTTCAAGGCTAGAGTGAATAGGCTCATAATAAACTAGCGCGCTTTACCATCAATGATCGCATCACTGCTTACCATCAGGCGGGATTGGGGTCAAGCGCTGGTTTATAATTTGTAAAAAAAAAAAATGTCTTTTTTTCTTTTTTTTAAATAAACTTACAATTTAGCCGAACAACGAAAACCTCTCAGGGTTTATCTGCGTGTCGGCGAGCCGCTCATAACTATACTACACACATCAAAAGTGTCTAGGGATCAACATATATTTTTGCAATAACTTTTCTCCTGATTGATATTAATTAAAATTTTCTTTAAGGATTCATCAAATAAAGTGTTTTCGTTTGTCACAGTAACGATAAACCAAGTCACCTTTGCATTAATAAAGAAATTTGCCATTTTCCTAATAAAGGGATATTTGACATTTGAACCACTAACACAAAAGTTCGAAAAAAAGACTGAAATAACAGTTTTCTCTAAAATTTTATTGGGTAACTTAAACAATTAATAATCCGTGTTTCTACCGCGAACACTAACAACACAAGAACATCGGTTTGGCATACTCAAAATGAGTTCATCCAAATCACGCTGTGGAATGGCCGCCCATGTTCGTTGCAACAACAAAAAAAGGTCTTCTTGCGACTGGATACCCTCCATATTCGGCAGAGCTCTTCTCTGTAGCATATCCCATGCATGCTCAATCGGGTTCAAGTCTGGCGACTGAGCAGGCCAGGGCAGGACATTGATGTTAGCTGCGGCGAGAGTCTGTCTTACAACTCTTGCGGTGTGCGGTCGTGCATTATCATGCATTAACTGAAATAAGGGACCGATTTGCACTTGTAGAGGAACGATGACGTCTGATACAATCGTTTCAGCATAAATTTGAGCGTTGAGGTTGCCTCTGATCCAAATCAACTCAGTTCTTCCGCCGATCCAAATACCCGCCCATACCATGATGGTTCCACCACTATAAGGATGGACTTCCTGGCAGGATTTTAATCGCTGTTGGCGTCCAGGGGTTCTCCAGTGTCGTATACGTCTTGTATCCGGTCTCATACCAAAACGAGACTCATCAGAAAAGCACACGAAACGCCATTGTTCTTCTGCCCAATTTCTGTGTTCAAGAGCCCATTGATATCGAATCCTACGATTGTGCATTGCTATAGGTGGTACCCGTAGCGGTCTTCGGGAATGAAGGTTCACTTCATGCAAGCGGTTTCTGACTGTTTGGTCGCTAATTAAGTTCCCTGAAGAGTGATGAAGCCTCACGGCTAACATCATGGCGGTTATTGTTGGAGCTCTTCGAGTTAAGATTTGAATGTATCGGTCTTGTCTCCGTGTGGTGCAGCGATACCGTCCTCCATGGCGCTCAGCCACGGTACCAGTGCTTCGGTAACGTGTCCAAAGTCGACTGATAACACTCTGACTTGTATTCAGAGCTAAAGCCACAGTACGTTGCCGGGAACCAGCTTCTATCATTCCCACGGCTCTGAGCATTTCTTCCCTGCTTAAATGACGTCGCCGCTCCATAATAACGTTGGTTTTAATCAGTAGTAGGGAAACAGTAGCACTAATAATGTCTTCAATGCGTTGTATGTTTTATAGGGAAAATATTGACAGCTGATTTTCATCTTTTACTCGAATTTGATTCACAGTTCCTGATTCAAATTATGAAATGCACCAAAAAGGATCCATATAAATTTATAAAATCATAAATTTATTACAAAGCCACATCTCAATCTCAAGAAATCCGCAGAAAAATGCTTGATCCCTAGACACTTTTGATGTGTGTATTTAGAAATTGTTGCAGTGTGATTAGCGAACACGCCGCAGCTTACGGTAGATCATAATTCATAAGTACTTGGAGCTTGCGCACGCCCACGCAGCCACTGGCCAAAGCACCGCTCGCCCGCCCGAGCGTAGCGTTGATCATATTTTTGTTGGGACAACCAATTAAGATAATAAGCTTATAAATTTGTGGTTGTTCGTGTCATCTTTTTGAAATTTTGTACATAGATTCTTTACTTAAAAATAGGTACTGGACATGTGTTTTGGGTTTAACATATCAATAAATAAAGCTGTATATATTTTAAATTCACTTCACTCTATTAGGTATAAAGGCAATAGCTTTGTGTTTGTACGATTGTCACTGTGTCTTCACGCGTAAACGACTGGACCAATTTTGGAAAATTTGGCAAACAGATGGTTTATAACCAGAATTTAAACAGGATACTTTTAGCCCTATATTTTTTTTATGTTATACTAGCTTTCCGCCCGCGGCTTCGCCCGCGTGGAGTTCGGTTTTATCGCGCTTTTTAGATTTCTCAGTGTTTCTCTACTATATTATGCATTTATTATACATACAAACCTTCCTTAAGAATCACTCTATCTATTAAAAAAAAAACCGCGTCAAAATCCGTTGCGTAGTTTTAAAGATCTAAGCATACATACGGACATACAGCGAAAGCGACTTTGTTTTATACTATGTATTGATGATAGAAATTGATAGATAGATATTTTTTATATACAATTTTTGATATTCTTATGGAATTTAATCATATGCGCGTGAAAACGCGCGGCGCTGTTATGTAATACATACATATTATAATATAAAGGCAGTGGCTTTATGCATGACTGTCAATCGCACAGTGATCTTTATTGTTAAAGCAATACGGTTGCTGTTGGATTGCAGCCATTGACAGGTTCGTCAAATTCACTAAGGTCATTATCCTCGTTAAAGTTCCAATTGGTCAGCGGTAAAGTAACTGTAAAGTAGTAGAGCAGTGGTAGCCTAGTGGTATCGGCAACGACTTACCAGTTGTAAGTCACAGGTTCGAGCCCCATCAGGCGCTTTACTTTGTGTAAATTATTTCATTACCACTGTTGTCAAAACGGTGAAGGAAAGTATCGTGACGAAACCGGCATGTCCTGGAGGCAAAACTTCGAAGACATGTGATATCTACCAACCCGCACTGGGACAGCTTTGTGGATTGCGGCCTACTCCCTATTGAGAGGAGGCCTGTGTCCCAACAGTGGGAAAATAGAGGCTGATTATGTCCGTTATATACAATATGTAAAGAAAAGCCTGTCCGATCCGTGAAGGTATTGTTAGGTATCGATAACTGATTCTACTAATGCCTACAAAGCCGGGCTAAACTTAAAAAAAACATACCCCTAAAAAAATAAATATTATTTCGAAAATGTGAGGTAACTTAATACAAGTGCGGTAGGCAACACGGTAGGCATACATGCGCGGGCGAAAGGGGGCAGGGCACGCGGCTCGTGGTCGCATCCCTCATAATAATACTGTCTAAAATGGTGTTGTTACTTTTTTTTTAAATTACCACATTTTGGGTAAGTTGGAGTTAATTCGCGGAAAAAAAAAGATTACCTATTTCAAAATTCATTAGTATTGTTACTATGAATTCTGTCTGTCTGTCTGTTACGCTTTCCCGCCTAAACCTCTCAACCGATTTTGATGAAATTTGGCACAGACAATCTTTAGACCCTGAGAAAGGACATAGGCTACATTTTATTGAAAAATTTGATATTCCCGAGGGAAATCAAATCATAACTGTTTTAATAACGCTTGGCGCAGAACCAACCACACAAAGTCTTGCTTTGTGTGGTGGGTTCTGCCGGCAGCCAATGTTATGGCCTACCACCCAGAAAAAGTAGTTAATTTTAGTCCTGTAAGCCAAAACCTGCACATTAGGTGAAGGTCATGAGAAAAAAGATCATGATAACTGAATGCGCAGGACTTAGAAAATGAGACAAACCAGATTCTTGTACTTTGGGTTTATATTTCAGAAAAATACTAAAATACAACAATAGTGATGTCAACTGGTCTGACGCTCATTACGCACAGATTTTCGGTTGATACACGTCACTGTCCAAAATGTCGCGATCTGCGTAGTGCTTATATTTAGAAGCGCTTAGCCTTAGACGCTTAAAGATTCTTGGCTTTAACAATAACTATGCTCTTCCAGCATCCTCCATGCTCGTAAGCTAAATGATTTCAGTGGCAATTTCAATTTGAGAGGCAATTGGCTAGTGAATCCAGTAAAGTACACTATACGGTCTTATTGCGATGCTTTTCAATATAAAAAGGATTCGCACAAAAACTTTGTACATCTTCACCATTATTCCAACAAAAATCTTTCGAAAATTAAACTAGAAGAATATTAATAAAACCAAAAAGTTACAAAAAAAACCAACAACCTGTAACTGACTCCGTAAATGTTTACCTAACAAGTTTAAATCTGACTTTGTAAACACACCGACAGAGTTGTCTGTGGCCGCTTACCAAAAATACTAGGGCTGTCCCGTCGTGAAAATACAAAAAAAAAAAAAAATTATCTTTGAACAGAATTTCAAAAGTTACTTTTTTTGTTAAGTTTACTTTATTAGAACTGAAAAGCCACAGAGCTTCAATTTATTGACAATCCGGAAGAAGCGTGTCGCCTACTCTTTTATACCACGTAGGTACAGCGAGGGACCGGAACAATCTGCGACGGTTTTTCCGTTTGACTACAATTTGAGTGTCTTCAAGGCTAGAGTGAACAGGCTCTTAATAAGCTAGCCCTCTTTACAATCAACAATTGCATTACTGCTTACCATCAGGCGGGATTGCGGTTGAGCACTAGTTTAAAAGTTAAAACATACAAAACAAAAAAACCGGCCAAGTGCGTGTCGGACTCACGCACAAAGGGTTCCGTACCATTGATTTATGAAATTAAAGGATTTAAGTTATTTCTTTGAAAGATTACGCGGTAATTAGCGGCATTTTGGCGCATCGTACCCGGCACACATCGCAACACAACTGCTCAGACATCTATCATTTAATATTACAAACGTGAAAGTATGGACAAGTTACTTTTCTCGTTCACGTAAAAACTACTGAACGGATTTGGAATTAAATTAGGCACACAGAGAATTTATAACCTCTTCTTCTTCTTGTTCCAGTGCCTCTTCATTCCTGAAGGTCGGCCGTCAGCTTCTTGTACTCGGTCTTGTCAACCGCGAGTCGGAACAGGTTACTCGCCAGAAGTAATGCCGGTCCACTCCCTGATGTTTCGGAGCCACGATTTTCTCTTTTGTCTAGCGCCTCTTCCCTTCTTTCTTGCCCACCACAATCTTTATATAACCTCTTAGTTAATTGAAATCAATTAAATATCACATGGAGGTTTGATTTCACCCGAACCTCTCACAATAATGAAGGGAAACGTCGTGAGCAAGCAAGTGTCCAAGACATGTCATCTAGCAAAGTGCATTGGGCCCCCGAGCCATATTATCCTTCACGCATAACTCAACTATTGAGAATTTGAGACCAGAGATATGAGAACCTAACCTATGAGATTTGAGAATGCCTAAGGCATTAAGTCCGCCTCTGTACATGTCATGTGTGCAAAAGAATAAATAAATAAATAAATATTTCACTGAAACGTACGGATGCGATTGGAATGCATAATGTATGCGTCAGTTTAGCTTGATGGCTCGTGTGTTAATTCCGCGACTGTTTAGTAACTAAGGTAGGCAGGAATGAATATATGACACCGAATATCATCATCATCAACCTTTTTACGGTCCCACTGCTGGGCACAGGTCTCCTCTCATACAGAGAAGGTTTTTTTTTTATAAATTATAAACTAGCGCTTGACCGCAATCTCGCCTGATGGTAAGCAGTAATGCTATCGTTGATGGTAAAGCGCGCTAGTTTATTAAGAGCCTATTCACTCTAGCCTTGAAGACACTCAAATTGTAGTGTGACGGAAACACCGTCGCTGGCAAATTGTTCCAGTCCCTCACGCGGTATAAAAGAGGAAGCGAAACGGTTCGTCCGGATCGCAATGGTGTCAACAACGTAAGGGTGGAAACTCGCCGTACGACGGGTCGTCTAATGGTGGAACGGAGATGGGGGAATTAAATCGTGCAATTCCCTTGCACACTCACCTGAATGCACCCTATAGAAGACCGAAAGGCTGGCTACTCTGTGCAATCACTACGCTTTCTCAATGCGGGTTGGCGATTTCAGACTTAAAGTCTAGGTGAGTTTTCCTTCGCCTTTTAAACAGTCATTGGTGTCCAAAATATACATAGAAAGTACATAAATTATAACTTAGAAAAGTTACATTGGTACTTGCCTGACCTGGAATCGAACCCGCGCACTCACACTTGAGAGGCTGGTGTCTAACCACTAGGCCACCACGACACTTGGAACAGGTAAGTAGAACTTTACTTGTAACATTCTCTTATGGCATAATGAGCGATATCGTGCGAAACGAACGCAAAGTTGGCGTGATTAGTTAAGGAATTGACGTCGTTGCGAAGCAAGGACTCATTAAGTTGTCAACGGTTTTGAAATTTCCAGTGTAAGTTGACTAGTCTTGTATATTATGTGTATTTTAAATTTTTATGTATCGCATGTTTAGAATATCTTCTTCTTCTTCAGCCTATAGATGTCCACTGCTGGACAAAGGCCTCCCCAAGGCTTTCCACGCTGACCGGTCTTGTGTTGCCCGCATCCATCGGCTTCCCGCGACCTTCACCAGGTCATCGGTCCACCTTGTTGGGGGACATCAACGGCGAGTACATCACTAATCTCCGTTTCGCAGATGATATCGTAGTCATGGCTGAGATCCTGGAAGACTTCGGCAAAATGCTCAATGACCTCAGCAGAGCTTCCCAACAAGTGCGTCTAAAAATGAACATGGATAAGACGAAGATCATGTCGAACTCTCATGTCGCACCCACTCCAATTGTAGTTGGTTGCTCTGCACTCGAAGTTGTTGACCAGTATGTATACCTGGGACAAACAGTCCAACTAGGTAGGTCCAACCAGGTTTAGAATATGAAGCCCCAATATTCGGTGTCGTCGTGGCCTAGTGGTTAAAACGATAATATTGATACGAGATACGTGTTAATGAGCGTGCGGGTTCGATTCCAGGTCAGGCAAGTACCTGTGTAACTTTACCAAATTATATGTACTTTCCAAGTATCTCCTGGACATAAATTAAAAGGTGAAGGAAAACATCTTGAGGAAACCTGAACTTTTAAGTCTGAAATCACCTAACCCGCATTGATTACAAGCGTGGTGATTACGCTCAATCCAACTCTGGATGAGAGGAGACCTGTGCCCAGCAGTGGGACGATAAAAAGGTTGAAGAGTAAAGTTCTACAAAAAAAAGTTGAATGAAAAATACGCGGAACATTTTCGACAGCCCTACCCTAGAAAAAGTATAAAAACTTGTCTATGGTACACGGCGGAAGAGATTGTTTGTGTCTGCTCGTGTCGATGACAGAAATTATAGTTTTAAAGATAACAGTGGTCCGGTTTCAATAATAAAATTGTGATAGGTACACTCATTGATGCTTTTACAAGTGGTTTGGTCTTCGAATGTTCGGAATTGTGTTTGAAAGCTCGTATTATGGCAGATTTGTATAATTTACGGGCCTTTATTGTTTATAATAAGTCATCATCATCATCTCAGCGTTAATCCCAGTCGCATCCGTAGCTTTTCAGCTTTGGGGTCTGGGGTCCGCTTTACCGGTCTAACTGCTGATTTTGGCTAAACTTATGGTACCTAATTGCGGCAAAATAAAAAATACGGGTCCCATTTTTTTTATCCATAATAATATTATAAATACGAAAGTAACTCTGTCTTTACCGATTTTGATGAAATTAGGCACAGACAATCTTTAGATCCTGAGAAAGACCATAGGCTTTTACCCTTTTATCCCGAAAAAAATTTATGTTCCCGAGGGAAATCTAAAAGGCGCGATATAACCGAACTCCACGCGGGCGAAGCCGCGGGTGGAAAGCTAGTTATCTATAAGAGGGACTAAATATTTTTTTTGATTTTCATACCTTGGATACATCCCTATTATGCTAATTTATTTTCGAAAATACCACAACATACCACCGAATAAACTGTAACTTAGAAGTGACTATCTCCAAACACTATTACGTGTTTACGTGTTACGTGTTTGGCGTGCAGAATAATACACTTTCAAGTCGAAATACTCGCTATATTACCCTCAAAAATCAACCGCACGCTCAAGAAATTTCAAGCAAACATATTCTCGTATGTCTATCGTTAACAACTGTGGAGAAATTACAATAAACTCGAGTCAGGTTATGGACTCCACAAGCTGAATACGAATGTGGAGCTAATAAATATTACCATTCTGTAACATAATCTTTTGTTGGCTTTTTTCGGCGAATATTAATGGTTGGGAAGAGTTTCTGGCGTAAAAATATAGCATAATTTTGCATCGTATTCCCCGTAGGGCTGGCAGAGGTGTAGGCGAAGTAAAGCCACATTTCACCAGGGTTTAGTTCCATGTAATAGAAGGCTATGGCTAGGCTATGTTAGGCGTTTCTTTGAAGGACCGCATCAGAAATGAGGTGATCCGACAGAGGACCAGAGTCACCGACATAGCTGAGAGGATTCGCAAGCTGAAGTGGCAATGGGTTGGTCACATATGCCGCAGGACCGACAGCCGTTGGGGTAAACGAGTCCTCGAGTGCGTAGCGTAGGACGCCCTTGGGCGAGATGGAGCGACGACATCAAAAAGGGGGCTGGCGGATCAAGCTTGTTAGCGTGCCATGGAGGAGGCCTATGTCCAGCAGTGGAAGAGTAGAGGCTGATGATGATGATGATTAGAAGGCGAGCTTATTCTAATCACCAAAAAGGGAGTCTGGGTTTGGGTAGCTTGCCCTGCTGTCGTCCGTAGAAAGCGAGACTTGGAACACCAGAAATCACAGAATATTCCTGTAGAATTCATTTGCCCATTCGGGAACGTTTTTATGGACTTTTTACCGACATCTGAGGATCCCGTAAGACGGATAATGTTTTTAATAAAGTGGTGAAATGGGGTCCTACGGGGACAAACTGTTAGGGTGTATCTGACATCGTAACGCAAACTTCGCGAAAAGGCTAGACCGCATGCCACTAATAAAATTATGATAGTCATTTATGTCGTTAATGAACGGTTACAGAATACACCGTGTTTAAAAAAAAGTGTCGGCTCGGCGTTTGAACGTTGCAAGCGTGCCGCCGTGCGAGTTTGTAGGTATGACGTTGATCCCTGATGTGAACTTTATTAAATCAGCTGATAAGATCGTTTTTCGGGTTTTGTTTTCATTGCGCTTTTTTATGTAATTAGCGAATAATTTAATTTTGACTTTAAAATCTTATTGGCAATATTATCTCATATTATTATCTTATTGGTAATTAACAATTGTGAATGGTCTGAAGTGAAAAAAAAAACAACATTTATTTTTTTTTAATCATGAAAAAGCCGACGAAAAATTCCACCACTGGGGGGTTCAGAATCATGTACTGGATCCATGGTACTCGTTTTTGCGTCGATGTCAGATACACCCTTTATAACACGAGATATAAGCTGAACAGCCATATTACCTTACCAAATTTGGGGTCAGCAGTGTCTAGGGCTCGTAAAAGTTAACGCTGTTTTAGGTGAAATGCGACTTGGTGCTTCAGGGATAGGAATTAATTTTGTTTAACGATGGAAAATCTAGTGCCAGCCTGACCCTTACTCCCCCAGCGACGACGCCTTAAAACAAGGTCTGTATACCACAGAGGTGAACAAAGCATGCAGTAGTTATTTATAATTATCAATGCACCCATAGATAAGTGCGACACATCTTCTAAGTTGACTTGCGAGTTGAAAAGCCCAATAAAATAAATCTTCTTGTGTATACTATAATTAAGGTGTATTATTCATCCATCTACTGTCTATGGTCTTTTCTATTTCTCAGTAGCCGTCTTTTGTCTTTTCATGAAAGACTTGAAACACAGTCATCAGAAATTCACGAATCTATAAGCTTCTTTAGAATTCTATAGGATTTTTATATGAATTATTGGTTGGAAAAGACAATGACCGCGTCTGTCAACTATTAAAAAAATAAAATAAGAAAGTACCTGATACAACAACAGCCAGCAGAAGTCCAAAAAGCGCGGGAACAACAGCCATCTTGAATCACTCTCTCAATTTAACCAATCACAAAACACTTATAGCACTCGAAATTCGAACTAGCATACTAGGCGATGCGTTCGAATTTCAAAACGGACACTGGTAACCGGTTTGATTCAAAACTTTTCTCTCGTTTGCACTTGTGTTGAATCTATCGCCGTCTGCTTCACTCTGTAACAAAAAGGTAAGATGTAAGGATTTTTTTTCTTTTTATAGGCAAGGTGTAGGATTATTTCATGTTACGTAATTTAAGGCTGAACGGGACAGGGTGGTTTTAAAAACTGTTTGGGCGAACGGTCAATCGCAGCACGGTAGTAAAAGTTGAACTGCGAAAACAGCTTTTATGGCTACGAAATAAAGTCGTTATGAAGTTGTTTCCATGGATTAACTTGACTGTCTGTTTATTTGTTTTTATGTCTGTGTAGCTTTTTCTATTACCAAGGGGACTGGACTTGGCCCATCATTTTGTTATTTGACCGGTGTGTAGAGAAGTCTTAGATATAGCATACATGTTTGTTGAATAGGAAACTGCCGCCGAGAAAATTTTAGCTGGATGGACTGTGGACTCGGGGTGGTGGACGTCAGGCGGCAGTCGCTTCACGGAAAATATCGAAGTTTAGCCAAAATTAGCAGTTAGACTGGTAAAGCGGACTCCAAAGCTGAAAAAGTTTCGGATGCGACTGGGATTAACGCTGAGATGGTGATGATGATGGATTGTGTGGACGATGATATGACCCGAAAGAGGGGGTTCCAAGATCCCCCCAAATATTTTTACAGCACACCCCAAATATTTTAGCATAAGGGCGAGAGAGATGGCAAATGATCAAGAATCGTCAAGGTGGTCACGGTGATGATCTGAACATTTTCGAGGCCAATATGGCCAGACATCGCACAAGACAGGGAGATTTGACAGATGTTTTAATTTTATAAATTGTCTATGTTTAATTGTCAAATAATATGTGTGTGTCTATGACCCGCGTTATGACATCAGGAAAACGTTGTTTTAATTTCTTCATATTAGAGTACGAGGCTTTTTAGTGAATTATATTTTTTGTTTTTTTTTTCTTTATTTATTATTATTGTAATGTGCGTTCTTTTTGTGCGGAATAAACATGTTTTTTTTTTCTTTCTTGTTGTAAGTACAGGCCGTTGCCTCGCAATGGGAAATAGTATACAGGCTACCAAAAAAAAAAGTAAGGGAATTATTAGATCTACCGAACAAAAGCTTAAAAGCTTTCAAAACTTGTTGAAAACGACTTTGAGTACGAATTCAAGTGGATAATTTAATTTGTTATGCTAACAGTGTAGATTCTAAATGCTGGAATTAAGATAAAACTTTTTAATTACGCGATCGAAGCTGGGAGTGTTGGAATAGTTACATGTAACACCAAGTTAGACCCGTCTACCTACAGACGTGAATTTTTGTTCAAGAAGATGTTTAGCACTGATAAAGCCCTTAGGGTGGATGTCATATCATCGACCTTTTATCGTCCCACTGCTGGGCACAGGTCTCCTCTCATACAGAGAAGGATTTCAGCGTAATCACCACGCTTGCTCAATGCGGGTTGGCGATTTCAGACTTATAAAGTCCAGGTTTCCTCAAGATGTTTTCCTTCACCTTAAGTCATTGGTGTCCAAGATATACTTAGAAAGTACATATAACTTTAGGAAAAGTTACATTGGCACTTGCCTGACCTGAAATCGAACCCGCGCACTCATACTGGAGAGGCTGGTGTTTTAACCACTAGGCCACCATGACAAAGGGTGGATGTATTTAAATAATATCTTTTTTATTAATTATAAACTAGTGCTTTATCGCAATCCGCCTGATGGAAAGCAAGGATGCAATCGTTGATGGTAAAGCGCGCTAGTATATTAAGCCTATTCACTTGAAAAACTGAGTGATTAGGTAAGAAGACGGTTCTTGAGCAAGGTGATGCAATGTTAAACCCAACAACAGGACCAACGATGTTGCGCCAGAGGGAGATTGATCTGGAGACCCTCCACGACCAAACTTCGGACACAAAAATTGGCGCATCGTATCCGGCACACATCGCAACACAACTGCTCAGATCCGTCCTCTGTACGGCTTCACCTGACATTATGCCGTAACATGGCGAATCGCTTGACGGCAAGACTTTGCCTGGTGGGTTGTAACTTCTACCGGCAGCCGATATTATGGCCTACCACCGTTACTCTACTACTACCACCGTACTCTTTTACGTAAAAACTACTGAACGGATTTAGATGAAATTTGGCACACAGGTAGTTTATAACCAAGAATAACACATAGGATACTTTTTATCCAAAATTCCCGCGGGATCGAAACTTACGCGAGTGAAACCGCGAGGCGCAGCTAGTATAAATAAGATCGCGGGGAAGACCAGCAGCCTAATTGCATTTAGTCACACTATCAGTTGGAATCATTTGAAAGCAACTTGCTAATCCATTGCTCCATATGTTCAGAAAGAGTGTCTGCTCAACGACGTAAATAACGCAATGTATGTTGTTGAACTGTCAAAATGAATCCCATTGTTACTGGTAGTGTGTTACGTAATTAGCCTGCTGCACCCCAATTGCGTTGCACATTATTGCTAATACATTGCTTCACGTGTATTAAAAAAATTGAAAATTCGTCTGCTTAACAACGTAATGAATGTTGTTGAACTGTCAAAATATAGGAGACTAGCTTAGGCTTCGCCCGCGTGGAGTTCGGTTATATCGCGCTTTTTAGATTTCCCTCAAGAATATCAATTTTTGTCCGGGATAAGAAGTACTCTATTAATTAATCCGGACTTCGAACTTTACGTCTGCAAAATTTCAAAGCAATCCGTTCAGTAGTTAGAGTAAGAAAGCGGAACAAACAAACAAACATGCCAAAGCCTGAAGCACAGGCGTAGAGTAGCCAGCCTTTCGGTTTTCTATAGGATGCATTCAGGTGAGTGTGCAAGGGAATTGCATGATTTAATTCGCCCATCTCCGTTCCACCATCGGACGACTCGTCGTACGGCGAGTTTCCACCCTTACGTTGTTGACACCACTGCGACCCGGACGAAGCGTTTCGCTTCCTCTTTTATACCGCGTACATCGAGGGACTGGAACAATTTGCCAGCGACTGTGTTTCCGTCACATTACAATTTGAGTGTCTTCAAGGCTACAGTGAATAGGCTCTTAATAAACTAGCGCGCTTTACCATCAATGATCGCATCACTGCTTACCATCAGGCGGGATTGCGGCCAAGCGCAAGTTTAAAACTTATAAAAAAAAACTAACATACTCACTTTCCGATTTATAATATTAGTTAACGTTACTAATATCAATTGACATTTATTCATATATATCATCAATTGGCTTATTGACATTTATTATATTTCTCATTAATTTCATGTAGATACTTTATTTCTCTGAATGTCATGGTGGCCTAGTGGTTAAAACACCAGCCTCTCAAGTATGAGTGCGCGGGTTCGATTCCAGGTCAGGCAAGTACCAATGTAATTTTTCTAAAGTTATATGTACTTTCTAAGTATATCTTGGACACCAATGACTGAAGGTGAAGGAAAACATCTTGAGGAAACCTGGACTTTAAGTCTGAAATCGCCAACCCGCATTGAGCAAGCGTGGTGATTACGCTCAATCCTTCTTTGTATGAGAGGAGACCTGTGCCCAGCAGTGGGACGATAAAAAAAAGGTTGATGATGACTTTATTTCTTTATGTAGACATCAAAATGTGTAAAGTAAAAATAATTAATCAACTTCCTATATTATCTTACAGTTCATTTAAACGCAAGCTTAACTTACTTAATTAGTGGCTACGTAAATTCTCATAAAACAGTATAAAAACCGTAAAACGTAATTTGACGGTACACCCCTAATATAAAAGCGAGCTATGAGGTCAGTCACTACCTGGTTCTTTGTCTATGAAACATGGCGGGTCAAATTGGCGGGAAATATTTTTGAGGTTATATTTTTCACGCAAAAAGGTCAGATGTGAGGTTGTTATTTTATCTTCTTATTATAGTTACGGCATGTTTGCTTGAAAGTAAAAACAAAGGGGAAGGTAAATGTAAATTAAGTGTTCTGTAAAAATATCTTGTAGTATGGAAAGTAGAAGCATTTTTATAGGCAGTAATATCTGCGTTGGGATTGGCATATGAAGTTTCTTGTCTATGTTGTTGCATGGCATGTGAAGTTTCTTGTATACTGGAATACGCGACCAGAATGAATTCAATGTTATTGTAAACTAGCTTTCCGCCCGCGGCTTCGCCCGCGTGGAATTCGGTTATATCGCGCTTTTTAGATTTCGCTCGGGAATATCAAATTTTCCGGGATAAAAAGTAGCCTATGTCCTTTCTCAGGGTCTGAAAATTGTCTGTGCCAAATTTCACCAAAATCGGGTTAGAGTTTTAAGCGGGAGAGCGTAACAGACAGGCAGACAGAGTTAATTCATTCATTCATTCATTTATTCATAACAATTAACATTGTGTTGAACATCTAATATATAAAGCTGAAGAGTTTGTTTGTTTGTTTGTTTGTGCGCGCTAATCTCAGAAACTACTGGTCCGATTTGAAAAATTCTTTTTGCATTGGATAGCACATTAATCCGGGAAGGCTTTAGGCTATATAACATCACGCTGTGACCAATAGGAGCGTGTGGCGCAGCTAGTTTATTATATTAGTATGGATGATGACGTCCAAAAGTGGCTAATGGCAACTGACGTCTAAAAATTGCTTTATCCATATCTCGCTTAGAATAGTACCATCCCATATCCTCCCGTGGGTGCCGTAAGAGGCGACTGAGGGAACCCTCACCAGGGAAGCGGCCAGCAGCGCTTCTCCTGTGGAATATCAAATTACTGCGATCCCCAACCCGCCTGCCAAGCGTGGGGATTATGGCAAATTCCCCCAATGGAATGAAAACCTTGGAGTTCAGCAGTGGAACTCTACATATAGACTGTGAAGATGTCTCACTTGTCTATGAACTATCTTGACAGAACTAAATTAATATGTTATCTTCTCTCCTTTTCTTAAAGAAATAGAAAGTAAAAGATGAACAGAACTTCAATTTAGTTTAGTTTAGTTTGTGAAGAAGGCAACCAAAGTAATGCAAGGCTTGCATTGGGCATTAGCGGCAGTATTTTTCTTTATACTGGTGTGGAAAAATATGCGGGATTTTCAGTTATATTTTTTACTTTTCAGTTAGGTATTGCTTTTTTTTTAGTAGAATGGTTCCATTGATGACCAATGATTCTGCCAATGTCAAGGTGGAGAGAAAAAAAGTAATATAATATTATACGTAGTGGATTATTACCGACTATTATCGACTGTTGATCGGTAATATAAGCGAAGGTATTGTTTTGCTCGGTGGTAGGCCATAACATCGGCTGCCGGCGGAAGTTACCACCCACCAGACAAAGTCTTGCCGCCAAGCGATTCGTCGTGTTCCGGCATGATGTCTGGTGAAGCCGTACGGAGGACGGGTCTGAGCAGTTGTGTTGCGATGTGTGGCGGGTACGATGCGCCAAATGTTGTTGTCTCGGGAGTTTGGTCGTGGAGAGTCTCCAGATCAATCTCCCTCTAGCGCAGCATCGTTTGGTCGTGTTGGTCTTGGGTTTAACATTGCATCACCTCGCTCAACTGCCGTCATCCTTCCTATTCCTAAGTTTTTTAAGTGAATAGGCTTAATAAACTAGTGCGCTTCACACTCAACGATTGTATCACTGCTTACCATCAGGCGGGATTGCAGTCAAGTACTAGTTTACAATTATAAAAAAAAAAAAAAATGAAATCTTGTTTGGTTTGACTGTGGTCAAAATCTGTCACTAATCACATTATCATCCCAGAGACAAATCTAATGTATTTTTTTTCTCCTTTATGGCTATGACCGATGTCTTCAGCCAATGATTAAAGTTAATTTTTTATTTATTTATTTCTTCTTTGGCTTCGCTCGGTGTGGGCATTTAGCCAATGTCACGTGTTGGGATTGTTAGAAAAGCCAATTCGTAATGAATTTTCATTCATGTCGAAAAAGACGGCCGCGTGAACCGTCTACGAGGGAGGTTTGAGGCAAAGTCATGATGTGGCCACTATGCTGCGATATCTCAATGTTCTTTATGAATTATTTACTGAATGCACTTTTTAATACATAAATCACGCACTTTTATTTAATAAACAACATTATAAATAATTTTAAAAGTCCAATGAAAAACGAGCATGACACTTGGCTTAACTTTCCCGCCAAAACTCCATCTGGTGTATTTGAAATCTCTGAAGTCTCTGAATTCTCTTGTCTATGATTTCTCAAGTAGTAAAGATTAACAATTCCTTGTGGAAGTTTTGTAGATGGCGGCTACTCTCTGGTAGACTTGGCTAATTGAATTCTGTTGCTACCCCGTAATGGTCTAGATTAAAAGGGAAACTTTTCAACGAATACATTAATTAGTTAAATGTTCGCGCTTGAGACTTGAGATAGAAGAAATAATATATACATCATTTAAAAAGAAATCCTTTGCGGTTACGGGACCACCCTGTCGGTATAGGGTGCATTTTGGAGAGTGTGCGCGGGAATTGCATGACTTATTTCGCCCATCTCCGTTCCATCAATTTTCTCGGTGGTAGGCCATAGTATCGGCTCCGGTAGAAGTTACCACCCACCAGACAAAGTCTTGCCACCAAGCGATTCGTCGTGTTCCGACATGTCTGGTGAAGCCATACAGAGGACGGGTCTGAGCAGTTGTGTTGCGATGTGTGCCGGGTATGATGCGCCAAATGTTGTTGTGTCGGGAGTTTGGTGGTGGAGAATCACCAGATCAATCTTCCTCTGGCGCAGCCGTTGGTCGTGTTATTGGGTTTAACATTGCATCAACTCGCTCAACTGCCGTCATCCTTCCTATTCCTAAGTTTTTAAAGTGAATAGGCTTAATAAACTAGTGCGCTTTACCATCAACGATTGCATCACTGCTTACCGTCAGGTGTGATTGCAGTCAAGCACTAGTTTATAATTGTTTAAAAAAAAATCCTTTGCGGTTTCGGGACCATCCTGTCGGTATAGGGTGGATTTTGGAGAATGTGCGCGGGAATTGCATGATTTAATTCCCCCTTCTCCGTTCCACCATCTGACGACCCGTCGTACGACGTGTTTCCACCCTTACGTTGTTGACACCACTACGACCCGGACGAAGCGTTTCGCCTCGTCTTTTTTTGCCGCGTACATCGAGGGACTCAAAACATTTTGCTTATGGCGGTCTGCCCGTCTGATCAAAATTTAAGTGTCTTCAAGGCTAGACTGCTAGTGAAAAGGCTCTTAAAAAACTACTGTTTTTTCAGTTTATAAACTTTAGAAACCACTCAGAACAACTTTTCTGTCTTAAAGCAGCATACGCTTCTGCAGATTTCTTCATATTAAAGAAGTAAGTAACAGAAGTTCCCGCAAATGACGCTTATTCGGAACAGAAGTTGACATTTTTGCACAAAAAGAACTATGTGATACTGATACAGAGTCACTAATACTCTAAGTGTATGTTATCACCAGATGTCCAAACTTACGATATCACATTTTACATCTGACTATATTATATATATTACATCATCATAAAATAATTTATTGAGTTTGCGACTTAAGTATGTGACATTTTTGCATACCTGATAATGGTTGAATATGACGGACAATATTTGAAACTACCAGCTAATATATTTATACTCGTATTCTAGCAAAATAAATTATTATCTTATCTGACAATTTCAACGAAACCTCTTAGGGAGGATATCTTTTCTTAAACGGCGGAAGCTTATTTGTACACCTAATAATAGATGATCATCCATCCACAAACCGATAGGGACAAGTGAAGCTTACCTATAAATTATTCCTTTATCAATAAAAGTTCAATTTAACCTTCGTGTCTACCTCTGAACCATTCACAGCAGAGCATTGACTCTGAAGCGTTTCTGTTTATTTGTATGTCCCAGACACCGTTCTCACGAACATGTGGCGGAGCGATAGCAAAATAAATTGGAGAGCGAAGCGTTGATTGAATTTCAACTGTTTGTTTTGGTATCCGTACAGGGAGTTTTGGGTAACGTAGCGATGGTATTTCGTGATTGAATTATATTACCGAGTTTCTTTTTACGGTAAATGTCAATGGACTCGCGGGATTCGATTAATTAATTATTATTTTAGTAAATATGTAGTATGATATAACCTTTTTTTACCTTGGTGGAAAATTCCCATGGATGTCTGGCACCCTGGGGTAGGCGGTGGGGTTTGTCAGACTAAAGACCACTCCGGTGTTCCATCTCACACCTACGCTGGTTGCGAGAACGAACACTGCTTCCGCAACCCCGGGGTGGGAGGAGGGGGTAGTAAGGTGTTTGACTCACACAGGAACACTGCGCCACCACCTCGGGTCTTGATGTTTGGGAGCCGATAGAGGTCCCCCGAGTCCAGGTCCTGAAGATGCGAAATGTTTCGTCCGGATCGTAGTAGTGCCAACTACGTAAGGGTGGAAACTCGCCGTACGACGGGCTGTCCAGTGATGGGGGAATTAAATCATACAATTCCCGCGCACACTCTCCAAAATGCATCCTATAGAACACCGACAGGCTAACTAATCTTCGCCTGTGCTTTGGAGACCGTTTTGAGCTAAATCTGGGCCGCCAATTAACCTCTTTGCACGCCTCTCCACTGAATCCAAAGTAGCCAGGTGGTATTTTGCAGCACCACTACAAATGTGGCTGTACTCCACACACGAACGGTCCTGTGCTTTGTACAATATTAGAAGCGTCCCGATGTGATAACACCAAGTTTTCTGGCTGCCACCTTGGCTTTGGGACTCAATGAACCGCCCAGAGTATAGGTTCGAGGAAATCTCAAAAGCTGAAGGCGGTCGGTGCACTCCAAGGATACATTCCGAAAAGTAGGAGCCAAGTTGAACAGGCTTCTTTTGGCGGTGAATAGACAGGCTGTGTTTCGGCATCAATTGATAGCTGTCATCCTTCCACGAACCGACTTTGACAAACCCAGCTTAACCTTCAGTGGACCCATGCAGCTATTATTATTTAGCCACCAGTCGTCCAAATAAAACCAATTAAACCTAATCAAGTTATTTACTATCAAGTATCATTGACAATTTACTACAGTACACAGACCGTCACCCAAAACAAGGTTAGTTACATTAACCAATCAACCGTTACTTTCTGACGGTACTTGAGCATCCGGCAACCCAAAATAAATACTGTATGCTGTCATTTATGGAACGGTATGGTTAGAAAATGGTAGGCCAGTGGTAAGGGCCGCGATTTATGAGTCTGTAGGTCGTGAGTTTGAATCCAGAGAGGTGTTTTACTTTAATTCCCAGGTTTCACCAGAGTTTCAATCCCATATAAATTCTGGTTACAAACCATCTGTGTGCCAAATTTCATGAAAATCTGTCCAGCAGTTTTTGCGTCAAACAGTAACAAACATACATCCACACATTCTCACAAACGTTACTTTTTCTGATAACTATTACTGCCAATCAGACTGAAATCAACAATCAAAAACAAAGTGAAACAGCTATAAATAACATTCAATTGCTTTTAAACGTATTTAAGTTCGTCTGCGCTCGCGCATCGCCAGTTATTTTTGATGCAGCTCCTGCGGTTTGGGACAAAGAGGGGCTATTTCTGTGCAAACGGATGCCGCACCATCCTTGGTATAAACGGAATTGATGAGGAAAGAATTACAGAAATTCGTTTTAAATAACCTCCGTCTAGCCCTTCTTCTGTGGATATCGATTACTGCGATTCCCAACCTGCCTGCAAGGCGTGAAAATGATGGCAAACCCCCCCAATGTCTTGGGGAAGGAATTTGTCCAGCAGTGAACCTCTAATAGGCGGAAGAAGAAGAACTTCCTTCTTTATTGCAAGTCTGTAAAAAACTGAATGTCATTACTTGTGAGTTCATGAATTCATCATTGTCTACCTAAACTTTTACCAACTGTGTTAGGGTTGGCGGGGGAGTCAAACACCTCAATCCCCTCCCTGACCCGAGGAGGCCCACAGTGGCGGGCCGGCCCAATCGGGGGTTGCGGAAGCTGTGTTCGATTTCGCAACCCCCGGCGTTGTCTACCTAACCTTTTACCAACTGTGTCGGGGTTCGTGAGAGAAGTCAAACACTTCACTCCCCTCCCTGACCCGAGGAGGCCCATAATAGCAGGCCGGCACCAACCGGGGGTTGCGGTAGCAGTGTTCGTTCTTGCAACCCCCGGCGTAGGTGTGATGAAACGCCGGGGTGGTTTTAAGCCAGTAAGTCTGACAGACCCCGTTGCCCAAACCAGGGCGGCAGACATCCATGAGGACATTCCGCCATGAGGAAAATAGTAATGGTGTCCAGTCTAACTGGTTCCAGCTAATTACAACTAGTATGACAGCCTATACATATAATAATAATAATAATAAACCTTTATTTTTTTCCACCACATAATTAAACATAATTTTGACACAAAATTAAGTATATATGATATAACGATGTAGTGGAAACTGGAGCCTGTACTAGGACAACCTGTGTTACAGGTCTCCAGGCCTCCTGACTACACGGTCGTGTCACAACTAATACAAACGTATACTAGTAATACTAATAGATGACAAAGACTAAGGGATGACAGAAAATTGAAGATGCAAAAATGAAAACACAAAATAAATAATTATGTAATTTAAAAGATTATACAGCAAACGAGGGTATGTTCGTGTCGATGTTTGAGTGATGATGATAGAATGAAGTTTAACGGGAGCTGTATTGAGTCAACAATAAGCTTTCAGTTTTGTTGTAATTAAGCGTTTGCAGCCAAGTATTAATTTTCTTTTTAAAAGACATTATAGGGAGTGAGAAAAAGTTCAGAATTTTGTTAAGACTATTGTATAGGTGAGGGCCTTGGAAACAGGGAAATCTTCTTGTAAATAATAATAATAATAATAATCATTTATTCTCAGACACAGGTCCATAAATTACATAAAATGAGATAAATTGAAATTAATAACAATCAAAATCAGAAAAATAAAAATCAGAAAACAAAAATAATCACAAATCAAAATTTAAATAACAATAGATAATAATTAAAAACTAAAACCGAAGAGTACTTGCAGCGGAAGGGTTGGCAAACCTTGTCTATGCGTCTTGTGGTGATTATTTCATAAGAGGTTCTTTGATGCTGATATAGTAGTACATGCAGTACAAATAATTGTCTGACTGTAAGGACTTTACAGCTCCTATATAGCTCTTCAGTTGGGAAGAGGATGGACCGAAAGGTACTAATTTTCAGAACGGCTCTCATATAAACTCTACTAGATTTCCGCCCGCGGCTTCGCCCGCGTAAATTTCGGTTATATCGCGCTTTTTAGATTTCCCTCGGGAACATCACATTTTTTCGGGATAAAAGGTAGCCTATGTCCTTTCTCAGGGTCTAAAGATCGTATGCTTTCCGCCCGCGTCTTCGCCCGCGTGGTGTTCGGTTATATCGCGCTTTTTAGATTTCCCTCGGGAACATCAAATTTTTCCGGGATAACAGGTAGCCTATGTTTTTTCTCAGGGTCCAAAGATTGTCTGTGCCAAATTTCATCAAAATCGGTTGAGAGGTTTAAGCGGGAAAGCGTAACAGACAGACAGACAGACAGAGTTACTTTCGCATTTATAATATTAGTATGGATATCATCATAGCAACCCTGTTATTATATTCAAATTTAAAAAAAAATCAGATAAAATATCCATATAGGTTTAGTAAACGTGTAAAGCTTAGCATAATGTTAGAAATGAATCATGGAAGCACAACGTTTGATGTTTTCCTTCACTGTTTTTGAGAGCAGTGGTGATGAAATAATTTACACAAGGTAAAGCGCCTGATGGGGTTCGGACCTACGACCTACAAATTGTAAATGATCACCGATACTACTAGGCCATCACTGCTACGAGGTCACCAATACTCCTTCCTTCGTGGTTCATGAATAATTTGACATCAATTAGTTCTTGGTATTCTAATGCCTTCAGAAAAGATGAAGCAACGGCATTGGATCAACGGCGACGCAGAATGCCTGGCTGGATGAAAGTTGGTTAGCGTTGAGAGAGGGCGTATGTCCAGCAGTGGGCTATTAAAATATATAAAAGCCTGATGATAATGCCCATTTCAAACTTTCAGAATACATCCAATTTGTGTTTTTTTTTTTTAAGTTTGATTGTTTAGTTTAGTGTTATGGACCCTCTATCATCATCATCATCAACCTTTGTATCGTCACACTGCTGGGCACAAGTCTCCTCTCATACAGAGAAGGTACCTACTTTTCTTAACTTCAATCAAACTGCAGTGAAACTTTTAATGACTCGAAAGATAGACAAGTTTATGAAAGTTAAAGCATTTATTTCAATTAATATTTTAACTCTTTTGAAATGTAATAAAGTTAGTCAGACTGAAGTTGAAACTATCTGCCTGATTAAACCAAGGCGCAGATATGTAGGTACAGTAGAGGCTCAAAACTCCAGTGGCATGCTAAGTATTGCATTACTATGAATAATGCGAACGCACGGTCAGGGGCCCTAGTACCTATTGTTACGGGCTAGGGGTACTTAAACGCCGGTTAAGGGTTACGAAGTTTATTGGCAACGAAGGTACAGTCGATTGTAGGCAATGACAAGTAGAATGTCGCTGACGTTGTACCGAAGTCTTCCCTTATGTCCACGAAGTCCGTGTTGTAGACACACAATAACGCTGCAGATGTTACTTCACGCAGTACTCGAAGTTCTCGTTATAATTGTCGCAGTAGGTCTTCTTTAAGATCGCTTCTTAACTGTCGCTGTTTTCGTATCGCTAGTCGAGTGTAGACTGACTCTGAGCCGGCGTCACGACGCTTTATATAGTCCAGCTGATCGAACATTCCAGATTCCTCTAGACGTAATAATAATAGCACATAACTTCGAGGTCACTCGGAAGTACCTACGGTAATTCCCGGAAACGGGTTTCTAGAAATTTCGATGTCGACACTTTGTTGACAAAACTGTTGAGACCTGTACCATTCGATAGGCCGTCCTAAGTCTAGTAATGCGTTTTATTATTGTACCTGGAAAATGTCTAGATCTGGAGGAATAGGGCTTAAAAGTGACACACTGCATGTCACGCGATATTGAACCTTATGCCATCGACATAAGGTCCATTCGTAACATTGCCCCCTTCTTAGTCATGCTCGTCCCGAGCATGATTTGATCCATAATAGCGAGCTAGGCGGTCTACGTGTACGATCTTCAGCTTCCCTCTAGGTCCTTTCTTTATCCGGTAGGTGACATCGTTTATCCTGGTTACTATCGTGTACGGACCCTCCCATTTGGCTTGAAATTTCGGACTCTTTCCTTTTCTCCTTATGGGATTATGTAACCATACCAAAGTTCCCTCTTCAAATCCGGGTACGTTAGCTTTGCGGTCGTATCGGATCTTCATTTTCTCGCTGGTTTTGAGACCATTCTCTCTCACTAGCTCATGTATTCCATCTAATTTACGCCGCAGGTCGGCCACATAGTCGACGGCTAGAATATGAGTATCGGGAGGTGTTCCGGTTAGTGCATCTATGGGTAGTCTAATTTCTCGGCCGAAGTTGACTTTCGCCGGTGTGCAGTTTGTGCTATCATGTGTTGCAGAGCGGTATGACATTAAGAAGAGTGGAATGTATTGGTCCCAATCCCTTTGATGTTCTTCCACTACTTTGGCCAAATGATTCTCCAACGTCTGATTGAATCTTTCGACCATTCCATCTGACTGTGGGTGATATGGTGTTGTACGAGTCTTGTGTATCCCGAGCAGTTGGCAAACCTCTTGAAATAGCGAAGACTCGAAGTTTCTACCCTGGTCAGAGTGTAACTCCAAAGGGATGCCAAATCGACAGAACACCTCGTGAACTAGCTTTTTGGCGACTGTATGAGCTTCCTGGTTAGGTACTGCAAAAGCTTCTGGCCATTTGCTGAAATAGTCTTGCATGACGATGATATACCTATTCCCTTCTTCAGTAACAGGGAATGGCCCAGCTATATCGACAGCAACTCTTTCCCACGGTGCACCAACATTATACACTTTCAGCCGACCTCTGGCCCTCGTTTGCGGTCCCTTTACTGAGGAGCAGGCTACACATTTTCTACACCAGTCCTCTACGTCTTCGCGGCAATGCACCCAATAGAATCTTTTTCTCACCTTCTCCAGGGTTTTCTTTACTCCTAGATGTCCTCCGGATACTCCGTCGTGCACCTGTCTTAGCACTGACTCGATTTTATCGCAGGGGACAACTATCTGTAAGGTGACCTCCTGTCCACTGGGTGATTCCCATTTCCTCTTGAGTACTCCATTATCAATTATCAGGCTGTCCCATTGAGCCCAGTAACTTTTTGCTGTTGGGCTAAGCGCTGATATTTCACTCCAAGTGGGTCTTTGGCCACGTTCCTTCCATTCAATTACTGTCTTCAAGTCACTATCTTCCTTTTGTGCGTCTTTCAATGATTGATTATCCCAGTCTTTATCCAAAGCGTTCACCTGGATAATCCGCACGTTCTCTGTCTTTTCCTGTTTGCTTTCTTCACCTCGGCCCTTACTCTCTGAAGTTATCTGGCGGCGGCGGTCCTTTTGCCTTGCCTTTTTCTCGAGGCGCTTCTTCTTACGCGCCTCGTCCTCGACTTCCTTGTCCCGCTTTGCGTCTGCCTTAGTCCACGACCTTCCGCACGACCGCTCGCGCTCTTGTTCTCGCTTGCCGGAACGTTCGCGTTCCTGGTCTCGGTCTCGCTCGCGGTCCTTGACGCGTTCCCGCTCTCGTTCAGCGGGTCGCTCGCGGTGCCCGCTCCGATCGCTCCGCTCACGCCACTCGACTCGCTCGCACGGGCGCTCGGACTCGACCTTCGCATCGCGCTTGCGCCACGCCATCACCGCGGCCTCTTCACGTGACCAAGAAGTTCTTCTTCCCTTAGCCTTCCTGGGACAATCAATTCTAATGTGCCCCTTTTTGCCACACTCATAGCAAGTTGGTCCTCGTCGGGCTTTTATTTGTGCGGTCACTTCTCGAATACGGTCGTGTTGTGGGCCATCTTGACGTACTGCTTCCACCTCCAGAGCATGCGTCAAAGCTGCCTTCAGGGTCTGATGGTGACCCAGACGTACAGCAGCCCTGACTTCTGCATCTCGAATCCCATCAGTAAAGAATCGTAGAGTAGTAGCGCCAATCAATCCCGGTGTTGATGCATACGCCTTCCGAACCATACGTTCAATTTCCGTGGCCCATTGTTGCAAACCCTCGCTGCCCTTCTGTGTGCGTTCGCGGAGTTGAGCCCTGTAGACATGTTCCAGGTGTTTCTCTCCGTATCTAGTCTCCAACGCTTCTAACAGACAGGCTAGGGTATTGCAATCGCCGGAAATATTTTCGAGGATTCGTACGGCATCACCACGCAACGCAAGCATAAGGGCTGTTAGAGCTTGATCGTCGTCCCAATTGTTGCCTTTTGCGACTTTTTCAAACTGTAGACGGAAGGCCACCCATGACGTTGTTCCATCAAAATGAGGTACCTTGAAAGTCGGCAAAGCACTGGGTACCGGTACCACACCTTTAATAACTCCTTTTTGTACCTTCTCATGCAAAAATTCTACGTCTTTCCCAAACTCCATGATGGTATTGTCTAATTTATCGAAACGCGCATCATATTTGTCTATACGAGCGTCTTGCTGGTCTATGCGCGTATCTTGCTGGTCCATACGGGCATCTTGTTGTGCTGTTTTTATTTTAAGTTCGTTGACCTCTTCTTTGGTTTTTTCCCATTTTTCATTTAATTCTAATACCAGCTGCTGGGATTCCTTTATTTGTGCCTGGGTTACCGCCTGAGATTGTTGTATCTGTGCCTGGATTTCTGCCTGGGATTTTGCCTGAGATTGTTGTATTTGTGCCTGGATTTCTGCCTGGGATTTTGCCTGGGATTCTGCCACACTTTTAATCTGTGCCTGGGTTGCTGCCTGGGACTCTGCCATACTTTTTATTTGCACCGTCAAATGGGCCAGCAACGCCGATAAATCGCATCCACTGCTTCCGGGAATAGTGGTGGTAGTAGGCGCACTTATAGGTGTTGCGACGGCCGCTTCTGTTTCGGGTGCAGGGACACTAAGCAATTCTTCCTCTTGACGCGCCAAATCCATCGCTGCTTGTCGTCGCGTGCGAACTCTTTCGTCTTCCCTTGGCGTGACCGGCATGCCGCTTCTGACACCAATTGTTACGGGCTAGGGGTACTTAAACGCCGGTTAAGGGTTACGAAGTTTATTGGCAACGAAGGTACAGTCGATTGTAGGCAATGACAAGTAGAATGTAGCTGATGTTGTACCGAAGTCTTCCCTTATGTCCACGAAGTCCGTGTTGTAAACACACAATAACGCTGCAGATGTTACTTCACGTAGTACTCGAAGTTCTCGTTATAATTGTCGCAGTAGGTCTTCTTTAAGATCGCTTCTTAACTGTCGCTGTTTTCGTATCGCTAGTCGAGTGTAGACTGACTCTGAGCCGGCGTCACGGCGCTTTATATAGTCCAGCTGATCGAACATTCCAGATTCCTCTAGACGTAATAATAATAGCACATAACTTCGAGGTCACTCGGAAGTACCTACGGTAATTCCCGGAAACGGGTTTCTAGAAATTTCGATGTCGACACTTTGTTGACAAAACTGTTGAGACCGGTACCATTCGATAGGCCGTCCTAAGTCTAGTAATGCGTTTTATTATTGTACCTGGAAAATGTCTAGATCTGGAAAAATAGGGCTTAAAAGTGACACACTGCATGTCACGCGATATTGAACCTTATGCCATCGACATAAGGTCCATTCGTAACACTATGTTATTTTTATAAAATGGTCATTCCAACACGATTCCATTGTCATTTTGCTAAAAGTTCGTAATCTGCTAATATATTCATAATGATCGATCAATTATCGGTCAGTCGTTTCGTAATGGAATGGTGATAGGATGACATTACCGTATTGCCATTATTATAAAACCCGATAGTAGAAATGATTTTCTAAAAACTACTACTCAATTTGACATTTATTAATATGGAACGGAGTGTTAGTGATTGACGACAGGAAAGTCATAATGACGCCATTTTGCTAGGAGATTACGAAAGTTGTCAAAATTGATCATTATGAGATCACTGATCGACCATTTTGACACTATTTTAATAGCAGACTAAGGCCCCAGGGCGTGTGCATAAGTAAGCGATGTCTCACCATTCCACAGATAACACACACTAATGATATATCGTCGCACTACGTGAAATAGCATTATATATCTGTTTCATTTCGAAAACGTGTCATAGTGGCAATCTGTTCATACCATTGCATTGCTACAATGTATCATGTGCTGTTACCTGCCTGCGATTAACGATGTCAGAGTTTGAATCTTAATTACATGTGTGGCTGCTTTTTCTTTCTTTGAAACCGTAATTATATTTGTATTTTAACTAAAAACTTCTTACGTACCTATTTACAATATAATGCATTCATGCTATATTTAGAAAAACATTGGTGAAAGTTAGGTTTTTACCCTTTACTTAAATAATTATGTTAGACTAGCTGTTGCCCGCGACTCCGTCCGCATGGACATCAGTTTACAGCGCGCGGTGGTAACCGTAAATTAAAAAGAACTCAGTTGATATAAAATAAGCGCTTGATAAAATAATGGGAGCAATATGTACGTCCGCGTTAGCTCCCGTTTTCGTAACATTTTTTTGTTACTACTCTTCCCCTATAGATCATAGCGGGATGTTATATAGCCTATGTCCTTTCTCAGTCTCTAGATCATCTGTGTACCATATTTCGTTACAATCGGTTCAGTAGTTTTGGCGTGAAACCCGGACAGACAGACAGAGATACTTTTGCATTTATAATATTAGTATGGATTGAATTTACTTTTTCCGTATCGGAAGGTGGAAATTGAAAATTCTTGGAAAGTAATAACAAAAATGTTTAAATACGTACCTATTATATAGTCATTTCATCAAATAAACAAACTCTTATAAGATATATTACTGTCTACACAAAAGAAATTCTCTTGTGACCATTCAAGAGATTATTTATTGTATACCCACAATATAAAAAGTTATTTGTATTATTAATATCCTTTGATATTCTTATAACACAAATGTAATTGTTGTTATTATCGATATCGGTATTCAGCAGAGTTTATGAACATGTTTTTTTTTTGTTATGTAACGTTTACGTGACTACTAATGTATTGAGGTTATAGCTTAGTGTTCAAGTTATTGATGAAATTGTTTTTTTTTTATAATTATAAACACTAGTTTATAATCATAAATAAAAAAACAATTACAGCACTAGCTTGACAGCAATCTCACCTGATGATAAACAGTAATGCAATTGTTGATGGTAAAGCGGGCTAGTTTATTAAGAGCCTATTCACTTAAAAAAAAAAACTGGGTGAATAGGAAGAAAGACGGCAGTAGAGCGAGATTATTTCCACCCTCCACGACTAAGTCCCGTCACAACAACATTTGACGCATCGTACCCGGCACAAATCGTACGGCTTCACCAGACATCATGCTGGAACAAGACGAATCGCTTGGCGGCAAGACTTTGTCTGGTGAGTGGTAACTTCTGCCGGCAGCCGATGAAAACAAACCCCAATTAAAGATTTAACGAATTTACAGACATATGAATATGTTTAACTAAATACTTAGTAATACTACCTTAATCACCACACCACACGGTCTAATTATTAAAACAAAAACATCTAAAAGGTATATTTTGTATACGGACCACACAGAAATTTTAATTCTATATTTGGCTTTCTATATACCTTTCTAAAGACAAAGAATATTATATTTCGGTCCCATTATTTCCAATGGAGTAAAAACTTGCTAAAAGTCTATGTACTGTGTGAGATTTGAAGTCGCGGTTCACTGATTCACGGATATTATATCTACAGCTAGGTCATCTTGACTTATAAGTCATAACATAACGTTTGTTTTTACACATACACACTATTGTCTACATTTCTGTTTTACTTCTTCTTTGGCCGGTCTGCTGGAAGAAATAAGCAGCTCCTTTAAACTGAGATTTTAATTTTGTCTTATCCATGTGTATTCTATTCTGTACATCAATACATAGTATAAAACAAAGTCGCTTTCGCTGTATGTCCGTATGTATGCTTAGATCTTTAAAACTACGCAACGGATTCTGACGCGGTTTTTTTAATAGATAGAGTGATTCTTAAGGAAGGTTTGTATGTATAATAAATGCATAATATAGTAGAAAAACACCGAGAAATCTAAAAAGCGCGATAAAACCGAACTCCACGCGGGCGAAGCCGCGGGCGGAAAGCTAGTAAATAATAAAATAAACAAATTAAAATAAACGTTGAAAAAATGAATTACATATAAACACTTGTTCATGACAATGATACATGTATTTATTTTCTTAAATTTAATAGGGGTCAAAATAAACTTTAAGCTATTGCTTTGTGAGATTGCCAATGGACTTTTGGTCGACACTGTAAATAATTATATTAGAGAAGAATACTAAAAACATGATTGGCTTCCATTTTGACAATTTAAGAACATTCATTGCGTTATTTATTTTGTTAAGTAGACAAATTTTTTGAACATACCAAGCAGTGGATTTGCTGTATATTACGCAATTAGACTGAAGGTGCTATTAACCGGTATTAATGTTTCTCTTTAAGGTAAAGTATAATTAGAAAAAAGTATTTGTTACATATAATTTGCTCTTCAAGCTAATTAATGGTCTCTGATTTAATTTGTCATACATAAAGGGTGTATCTGACATCGACGCACAAACGAGTACCATGGATCCAGTACATGATTCTGAGTCCCCCAGTGGTGGAATTTTTCGTCGGCTTTTTCATGATTTAAAAAAATATATGTAGTTTTTTTTCACTTCAGACCGTTCACAAATGCTATACTTTTATAACCCAATAAGATTTTAAAGTAAAAATTAAATAATTCGCTAATTACATAAAAAAAGCTCAATGAAAACAAAACCCGAAAAACTATCTTATCAGCTGATTTAATAGAGTTCACATCAGGGATCAACGTCATACCTACAAACCCGCACGGCGGCACGCTTGCAACGTTCAAAAGCCAAGCCGACACTTTTTTAAACAGTGTGTATTCTGTAACCGTTCATTAACGACATAAATGAGTATCATAAGTTTATTAGTGGCATGTGGTCTTGCCTTTTCGCGAAGTTTACGTTACGATGTCAGATACACCCTGTATATACAATATATCGTCCACCTAGTATTTTTTGGCACATCTGCATAAAATGTGAAACTGACTTTATTACCACATGAAACTTTCAAAATGATTCATAAAATTCTCAGCCATCAAAAAACCTTCGAAATTGGGAGAACAGATTGACACTAAAAGGCAGTTTTTTTTATGTAAAAAAGACACGATTGAAGTACGCGTAACGGTGACAATTGAAAATATTTGTTCATACAAAACTACTTGTAATAAAACGTGTCTCATTTTGTCGAAAATATACGGGAGTTTGTAGTGGACCGGCCCACACTAAAACCTCTACCTCGAATCTTGCGGGCAGCGGCGGCGCGGCGAGTGAGCAGCAGGATCTTTAAATACGTAAAATCAAACGGACCGATTCTCGAAAACAGCTAAGTCAAGCGGTGATCGAGCGTTAGGAATAAATTTGAATCAAAAAGATGTTGCCGCCATAGTTCAAACATGTCTTTCGCGAATAAAAACAAATATTTCTTCGACACTATCGTGAACACAACACTACGTGGCTATAGTGACCGCGATCTGCGCGCTAGTTTCGAGAACGGGTCTTCGATGCCCGCCCCGCTGCACGCAAGATTCGAGGCAGAGGCCTTAGAAGTACGGTGGAGGGTTCGAAGTTTCGAACCCAAACAAGGCATTTTACTTTGACTGATTTATTCTATTAGCACTTCTCTCAAAACGATGACGGAAAACATCGGGCATTTACTAGAGCCAAAAATTTGAAAATATACATCTACGAATAGGGACTAAGCCTGTATGGTGCATTACAGCCCACTCCCTCTAGAAGAGAGGAACGTATAAGGTACGCATCGCTACGTCATCTTCAAGCCACGCATCGCATAGTAATCAAGACCGCCCGCTCTGCGAACGCGTTATATTTACGTTAGTGCTATCTCGCTCGCGCGCGCATCTGTCTCGTTTCTTTTAGCTACTCACAGAGTTTTGTAGGCGCGTTCCTATTGGAAGATCGCGACGATTTCATAGCAGTACTGGCACTACTTCAGCCCCAGAGGTTTTGCACTTAAGCATGTTGTATGCATCGAAAATATCAGCATTCCGCGTCGCGCGCTCGCCCTGTGCGGACGTGTATACCTCCGCTCCGCCGCTCTAGCTCGCCGCGCTTTTCGTTTTCGCCTCGCCGTGCTATCGCAGATCGCTCGTGCCGCCCACGTGCGCTTCCTGTCTAGCTCGCCGCGCTCTTCGACCCGCTGCGCTATCGCAGATTGCTCTGCCCGCGTGCATTGAGAGTCTCGGGAGTGTCAGTGTCAGTGTTAGTGCACTGTGAAGTGTCTCGTTGCTGCACCTGCCGAGCTGTATCGAAAGCTGCAGCAACGCCCTAACTTATTCCTGCAGAGTGGTCAAACGTTCTGCATATCCCTCTGGCAGAATAACGGTCAAACGTCCCTCTTATTCCTTTGGCAGAATAACGGTCAAACGTACAACCGGGCGATTAATCAATCCCCGACTCAACGCGCCCTAGGCGTCGGTACTCCTGCCCGTTCCCCTCGGGTGTGTGTGGTGTGTGTGTCGTGCAGTGTAGTGTAGTGTCGTGTTGTGCACCGAAGCTGCTCGGCGCCGGACGAGTCAGGTTAGTGAGGTACACACCTCCCTGTCACTAGGACAGGGAGGGTCACACACCCTCCGGGCCCATAACCCGGAGGACTAGGTACCCCCCTTACTTCATAATGGACGCATGTCCTAGCCCCGCCCCTCATTACCAGGCCCTTCTGGCCCTGGTGAACGAGGTCCTCTTAAAGGACCCCGAAGTCCGCGCCAAATATGGCCAGAAATTAGCAGCCCTTCTGCAGCCAACCCCCGCCCCCCAACCCGCCCCTGCCGAAACCGAGGTGTCCATGGACACCGAGGTATTCTCGGCAAAGCGCCCCATCCCCGTCTCCTCGGATTCCTCCGAGGAGTCTCCATCCTCGTCCCCGGACGATGAAGCCGACGGCTTCATCGTTGCCACGGGAAAGAGGAGGAGGAAGAAATCTTCCTCCAATCCCGCCCCCAAACTGGCAGCCGCTGCATCCGCCAGCGGCTCACCCACCCCCGCCCCCGCCCCCGCAAACGCTACCGCCGCCCCGCGCGCAGCGACTCCTAACCCCGCTCGCTCAGCCCCCCGAGCCGCCACCAAAATCCCTCCTCCTCCGCCTGTCTTCATTCAGGACAAGGCCAAATGGACCAATGTGTCCAGCTGGTGTTCTGAGTTGAAAATTCAATTCACCAATGCCAGGTCTACACAGACCGGCATAAAGGTAACCCTTCCGTCCTCCAAGGACTACAGGGAACTCACCAAGCTCCTCCGCAACAGAGGTGTGGCCTTCCACACCTACTCCCTCCCTGAGGAACGCCTCATTCGAGTCGTAATTCGCAGAGTGCCAAAGGAGTTAACCTCCGATGACATCAAGGTGGACCTCACCTCTCAGGGAATCCCTGTAAAGGAGGTCCACCGCATGCACAAGGCACGCGGTAAAATCCCGTACGACATGGTTCTCGTCGTCTGCAACCCAGCAGAGGGAACTACCCACCACCCCATCTTCCTAGTGAAGAGCGTCTGCTCTCTCACAGGAATCTCCATAGAGAAGCCTCACAAGAGCGGCATCGTCGGCCAATGCCACAGATGCCAGCTATATGGTCACTCCCAGGCTCACTGCCACGCCAAACCCAGGTGCGTTAAGTGCCAGGGCGATCATGGCACGGCAGAATGCCCTCGCCCCAAGGACCGAGCGCTCTGCAAAGAGCCTCCTAGCTGTGTCCTCTGCGGCGCGACTGGCCACACGGCCAACTATCGCGGGTGTCCCAAGGCCCCCAAATCCTCCTCCTCAAAGTTAGCCACCCGGGCCAACTCACGCCAAAAGCGTGAATCCCCAGGGAGTCAGATCCCAGAGCGACTGTGCCCCCAAAGGCCCAGTCCCTGGAACCAATTGAACCACCAGAAGGCCTTCCCGGCCCTCGTGGCGACTGCTCCCCAGACCCCCCCAGCCACCCCCGCCTGGAAGGACAAGGATCCTCGCATCCGTCCTTCCACGGCCCAAAAGGCGGCTCCGTCCCCTCCTGCCCCTGCACCTCTGGTTGCAGCCTCAACCCCTACACCCCCTCCCTCGACCCCCTTGTCAGGAAACGGCCCCACAGATGCGTTTAACGTCATCTCGGGGACCTTCCTCATCTTTATGTCGCCCCGTGCCAGACAAATGGCAAGCGACCTAAAGGTAGCCATGGCAGCAGGCAATCTGCAAGCCATAATCAACATTTATAACGCGTATCCTGAGATTACGCACGCCCTTTCCTCCCTCGCCTCCAACAAGAACTAATTATGGATATTACGGTCACACAAAGAACCAAGCCCCGATCCCTCAAACTGGCTCACTTCAATGCCGATGGCATCAGAGATCAGAAGTTCGAGATCTCAACCTTCCTTACAGAGTACCAGGTTGACATCTTCCTCGCTCAGGAGACCTTTCTGAAGCCTTGCCACCGCACTCCTCTAATTGCTAACTACCGTGTAGTTCGCAACGACAGGCTGCGGTGTCACAAAGGCGGTACCCTTATTTATTTCAAAAGGGCTCTTCATTGCATCCCAATGGACCCCCCACCCCTATCACGACTCGAAGTGTCAATGTGCCGTCTCGGCATGACAGGGCACCAACCTATCACGTTAGTGTCAGCCTATGTCCCTCCCAGCAACTCTGCAGAGGACCATCAACTCCTAGCAGATGACATTACCCTTCTTCTTGGGTTGAGCGACTCCGTTATTATAGCGGGCGACCTCAACGCCAAACACACTGCCTGGAATAGCACCAGGATCAATTCCAGAGGCAGACTCCTGCTTGACCTCTCCACTCGATTAAACTTCGATGTCGTAGGCCCCATGACCCCCACGCACTTCCCCTATGATCCAGACCACACCCCAGACGTCCTCGACGTAGCGCTTCTAAAGAACGTCAACCTACGGTTGGACTCTATAGAGGCACTATCAGAGCTATCGTCTGACCATCGCCCAGTCATCATACGACTGGCTCCCCGTACTGGCCTCCCTGACCCAGGTCTAGCACCCCTGAAGAAAGTGGTAACGGACTGGAGGAAAGTAAGCGATCGGCTGAAATCCACCACATCCCCCCACTTGGACTCCATACCTGCACGCCTCGACTCTATCGCTGACACGACAGCTGCGATCGACTCGTTCACGGATCACGTACAGTCGGTACTGAACGAATGTTCAAGGGAAGTTACAATGACAGAAGACTGTCGCTGGAAACTCCCTGCTGATTTGCGTGAACTGTTGACCGAGAAGAACGCGGCGGTCCGTGCCTACAGCAGATTCCCCTGCGCGGCTAACAAAACCCATATGCGCTATTTACAGAGAACTGTAAAAAGACGTGTATCGGAGTGGCGTGAAGCTGGCTGGGATAAGATGCTGGATGAGTTAGAGCCCACCCATCAAGCCTTCTGGAACCTTCAGAGGAAACTTAAATCCAATGAAGTTGTGACCATGCCTCCCCTGGTTCGCCCTGACAATTCCATCGCCTTCGATGACGATGACAAGGCTGAATGCCTCGCCTCTTGCCTAGAAGCCCAGTGCTCCCCCAGCCTCCTACCAGTAGACCAAGCTCATCTCCTTGAAGTTGACGCTGAAGTCGAACGTAGAACCTCCCTCCCACCTGTTGACGACCCTGAGGACCCCCTGCCCCCCATCACCCCTGATGAGGTGCAGGACATCGTCAAGGGTCTTCAACTCAGGAAAGCGCCCGGCTCAGACGGCATCACCAACAGAGTGATCCGCCTCTTCCCTGCCCACCTGATCATCCTCTTGACCACCATCTTCAATGGTGCACTAGGAAACAACATTTTCCCACAAACGTGGAAAGAAGCCACTGTTATAGGCATTCCTAAGCCCGGTAAGCCTAAAGCCGATCCCACTAGCTACCGTCCCATCAGCTTACTCAAAGTTCTCGGTAAGATCTATGAGAGGCTTATATATAAGCGTCTCAGAGCCTACGCCGAGAACAAGGGCCTTATCCCATTAGAACAATTCGGGTTCCGTACCCAGCACTCCTGTCCGCAACAGATCCTACGCATCACTGAACATATTCACGCAGGCTTCCTGCGTGGTATGTATACAGGCGTAGTTTACTTCGATATAGCGAAGGCGTTTGACAAAGTCTGGCACAACGGCTTAATCTATAAGCTGTACCAACTCGGTGTGCCTGACCGTCTCGTTCTCATCCTACGGGACTTTCTGTCAAACCGCACCTTTCGCTACAAAATCGAAGGAGCGCTCTCCTCCCCCCGCCCCATCCGTGCAGGTGTCCCCCAGGGCTCCGTGTTAGCCCCCCTCATTTTCACGCTATTCACTAGCGACATCCCGAAAAGAAGCAAGGCTCACCTCGCTCTGTTCGCAGACGACACAGCCATCTACTACTCGGGACGCAGCCCAGATCAGATTCGCTTCCATCTTCAAAGAGCAGTCAACTTTCTAGCTGCCTGGTTTAAGAAATGGAGGATCGAAGTCAACCCCCTTAAGAGCCAAGCGGTTCTCTACAGGAAACCGCGGGCCAGCGTCACCCTTCCACGTCCCATCACCATGGACGGCAAGCCGATCCCTTGGGAGGAGCAAGCCAAGTACCTTGGTGTCATTCTCGATCAAAGCCTTAAATTCTCAGAGCACATTAAGACGGTCCGCGCTCGCGCCGCCTTCGCTCTAGGTCGACTCCACCCCCTCCTCAACCCGCGTAGCAAGCTGTCGCTCAGGTGCAAAATGCGCTTGTACACAGCTTGCATACGCCCGATTATGACTTACGCTTGTCCAGTGTTCGCACATGCCAAGCCACGTTATATCCATAGGATGCAAGTAGTCCAAAACCGATTCCTCCGTAAAGCCACAAACGCCCCTTGGTTCGTCCGTAATGAGATCCTCCATCTCGATCTCAAAATCCCCACCATCCAGCAGTTCATGAAACGCCTCTCCAAGCGTTTCTTTGACACTGCTGCCAAGCACCGCAATCCTCTCATAGCAGCGGCTGCTAATTACACTCCCTCCACCATCTCCCGCCTTCGCCGCCCTCGGCATGCTCTCTCAGACCCCGATGACCCCATTACCCTCCTCCAAGAGGCCAATAGGGCCACCAGCACACTACATAAACACAGACCGACCTACCGACCTCGCCGCCGAGGTCCATCGCGACGCGCTCCACGTAGTAGTAGTCCCCTTCCCCGTCCCTTGTCCGATGAAGGCCAGCCCGCGCCGCAGCTGAGCCAGTAATTACAATAATGTCCCAACAACGACCTCTGAGTTTGTTTCGGCGTTTCTTCTCAGAGCTAGTACTAGGAAACGCCGTGGTCATCAAACCAACAAGTATAACTTTCGATCCAGCCGTCCCTTGCTGTCCTCTCCAGCGACGCCCTAAGCCGAGGTCCGTACCCCACAGGGGGTGCCCTTAGTGCGTAGTCGCTTAGTTTTTAAGTAGTTTTATGCCCTGGCTGGAGGCTTTAATTTTTAATTAAGGCATTCACAGGAAAGTTCGATTAAGTAGTAACGGTCTCTAAAGTAGCCTACCTACGAGATGCCATATCAAAAAAAAAAAAAAAAAAATCGAAAATATAAGTTCTTGTTTTTACACTGCTACCTTTGCTTTTATTTCCACACTACCTTCATCGCCGCTACATTTTGGTGACCCCGAGAAAAAAATGGAGAACAAGCAAGCAATTAGTGAGCCTACAGACCTCGCTGCCATCTCCGTGCAGTCACGTCTCCTTCCCTTCTGGCGTGAATATCCACGCATGTGGTTTATTCAATTTGAAGCTATCGTCGAACCTCAGAAGACCAGCGACGAAAACAAATATCGTTACGTCCTCGGCCAACTACAACCGACAGACCTTCAACATATCACAGACATCGTGATCAAGCCACCAGAAACTAAGAAGTACGAAGCCATCAAACAACGCCTTCTTTCCGTGTACGAACAGTCCGAGGTAAAAAATTTCAAGAACCTCATTAGGGGATTGGAGCTTGGCAACCAGAAACCATCTCAGTTGCTACGGCGCATGCGCGAACTCGGCGGCAACATGATCACCGAAGATGGCATCAAAATAGAATGGATGAACCACCTTCCGGCGCAAGTTCGAGTTGTGCTGTCAGTGAACACAGACTCGTCACTTGACATGCTCGCGGCAATGGCAGACAAGATGATGGAATATTCCGAGTCGAGTAATATCGCAGCTGTCTCCACATCACAACCAGATTCTACAGCTGTCAACCAACAAGTCATGTACGCGCAAATACAAGTTCTTTCAAAACAACTTGAGAAGCTGACACTGGAAATCTCCGAACTTCGCAGCCGTGAAAGACCACGCCATCGCCGTTACCAGCGCTCCCGCTCAAGATCAAAATCTACCACGAAATATCAAAACGATCCCAATCGAGTATGCTACTTCCACTACCGATTTGGAGATCATGCGAGGCGCTGCGTATCACCTTGCGCGAGGCGAAATCAAAACAAGTCGGAAAACTAAAAGAGGCACCGACCGTAGCGGACGTCGGTGCAACTACAGCAAGCAACCGCCTATGTGTCTTCGATCGCAACACTAATCACCGTTTCCTCGTTGACACCGGTGCGGAGATCTCCGTCCTAGCCGCCACCCCGATACATAAGAAGAAATGTTCGCCAACTTCGTACAAACTATACGCCGCGAACAGTTCACCAATAAATACCTACGGAGAGAAAGACCTGCAAATCGACCTAGGCCTCAGAAGACGATTTCGTTGGGCATTTGTAGTCGCAGACGTTAAAACATCGATACTCGGAGCTGACTTCCTTCGCCACTTTAAACTCCTCGTCGACCTGCATCAAAAGAAGCTAATCGACAAGGTGACAGAACTCTCAATCAACGCCTTAGAAATATCATCAATGCAACAAGCCGTCTACGTACTCAGCAACAGGCAGACATATCAAGACATACTCAAACAGTATCCAGATCTACTTCGACCTATGTCCTTGAAAACTCCCGCTAAACACAACGTCGTCCATCACATCGAGACAACGGGACCACCTCTTTTCGCACGTGCTCGTCCCCTACCACCCGACAAATACAAAGCAGCTAAAGAAGAATTTGAACGAATGATGGAAATGGGAATATGTCAACCTTCCAAGAGCCCGTGGGCCAGCCCACTCCACGTGGTAAAGAAAAAAGACGGCAGTCTACGAGTGTGCGGCGACTACAGGCGTCTAAATTCAGTCACGCTACCCGATAAGTACCCGATTCCGCGCATACAAGATTTCACCTATCAACTACACAATAAGAAGATCTTCTCAAAACTCGATATGAAAATGGCCTATTACAAAATACCTATCAACAAAGACGACGCACAAAAGACAGCAATAATAACACCGTTTGGGTTGTTCGAGTTTAATTGCATGACGTTTGGTCTAAGAAATGCAAGTCAAACCTTCCAACGTTTCATGCACGAGGTACTGCGCGGCATCGAGGGCTGTTTTTCATTCGTCGACGATATCTTGTTATACTCAGAAAACGAACAAGAACACAAGATATTACTACATCAAGTTCTCGAGCGCCTGAACAAATACGGCGTATCACTCAACGTCGACAAATGTGAATTTGCACAGGCGAAAATCAACTTTCTCGGCTACGAAGTAACAGCGGACGGTATAAAACCAACTGAAGAACGAATAAAAGTTATATCCAGTTACCCTCAACCTAAAACTATCATCGAGCTTCGTCGTTTCCTGGGCATGTTGAACTTCTATAGAGATTGTTTACCAAATCAAGCCGACATGCAGAGCGAACTCAATAAATATCTGCACAATGGTAAAAAGAATGACAAGACACCTATCAAGTGGACGCCGACCGCCGAACAAGCATTTCAAAAATGCCGACAAAGCATATTGGAATGTGTGACGCTAACGCACCCTATCGCCGGCACCCCACTCTGCATCATGACGGACGCCTCAGACCACGGCATTGGCGCGGTGTTGCAACAGCGCCACAACGGAGCTTGGAAACCGCTAGCATTCTTTTCGAAAACAATGAGTGCTTCACAATCCCGATATAGCACTTATGATCGTGAACTCCTAGCGATCTATATGTCTGTGAAGCATTTTAGAAGACTCATCGAGGGCTGTGACGTCATCATCTACACTGATCACAAACCATTGTCTTACGCGCTCTCAAGGCCGCAGAGTAGCAGCGACACCCCGCGACGCGAACGGCAACTACACTTTATCAGTCAATTCTGCAATAACATCGCGTACGTAAAGGGAGACAAAAACTCAGTCGCTGACGCCTTATCACGCATTGAGGAAATACACTGTCCCTCAAACATTAACTACGATAAATTATCACGTGATCAAGAACAAGATGAAGAATTAAAGCAGTTAAAACTACAGCCAAACTTAAAATTCATCACCGTTACTTTGCCCGGCACGCAGCGACCAATCACGTGCGAGATATCAACATCTACGCTCCGCCCATATCTACCACCGGAACATCGTTTTGCAGCATTCCAAGCGCAACATGATCTCTGCCACCCTGGTATCAAGACGACTAGAAAGCAAGTAACATCAAAGTTCTTCTGGTCATCTATGAACAAAGATGTAACAACGTGGACAAGAAACTGCGTCGGCTGTCAGCGAGCAAAAGTGCATCGTCACGTCGTCACGCCGCTAGGAAGTTTCCCGCCATCGCAACGCTTCGAACACATCCATATCGATATAGTCGGCCCACTTCGACTATCTTACGATTATCGATATTGTGTTACTATAATAGACAGATTCACAAAATGGCCTGAAGCGGTTCCAGTGCGCGAGATAACAGCTGAGATCGTCGCAAAAGCACTGTATGAAAACTGGATTGCTAGATTCGGCTGCCCATTACGTATATCGACCGATCAAGGCAGGCAGTTTGAATCGTCGTTGTTCAACGCGCTAATGAAAACATTCGGAATTACACGCATACGCACGACCGCATACCATCCACAATCAAATGGGCAAATAGAACGCTGGCATCGTACCTTAAAAGCTGCGTTAATGGCTAGAGGCGCAAATACCAACTGGCGAGATGAACTTCACACCGTACTGCTTGGCCTCCGAACAGCGTTGCGTGAAGACAACAACTTAAGTCCCGCGCTAATGACCTACGGTTCTACACTACGTGTGCCATCGGATTTCTTCGAACCGGCTACCACGACTAACATGTCGGACGAAGATTACGTACGCCGCCTCACACAAACAATGACGTCACTCTCACCGTCGTGCACTACCGCTAGAACAACTGTCAGTCCCTTCATACACAAGGACCTCGGTACGTGTACACACGTCTTTGTGAGGAATGATACCGTGCGAGCGCCGCTGACACCACCTTACGATGGACCGTATCTAGTGCTACAGAGACACGAAAAATACTTTAAAATTCAGCTACCGCATCGAGAGACAGTTGTATCGCTGGATAGACTCAAACCGGCATACATCTGCAATGAAACACCAAACGCTATAAGCCCTACAAACACAGCAAGCACGCCGAGCATCGTGAATCCTGTATCTTCACACCAACCATACATCACCAGGACCGGCAGAGTATGCAAGCCAAATGTACGCTTCGCTAAGGAGGGGGTACTATAAGGTACGCATCGCTACGTCATCTTCAAGCCACGCATCGCATAGTAATCAAGACCGCCCGCTCTGCGAACGCGTTATATTTACGTTAGTGCTATCTCGCTCGCGCGCGCATCTGTCTCGTTTCTTTTAGCTACTCACAGAGTTTTGTAGGCGCGTTCCTATTGGAAGATCGCGACGATTTCATAGCAGTACTGGCACTACTTCAGCCCCAGAGGTTTTGCACTTAAGCATGTTGTATGCATCGAAAATATAAGTTCTTGTTTTTACACTGCTACCTTTGCTTTTATTTCCACACTACCTTCATCGCCGCTACAAACGTATCGATATCCATATATTCTTTATACGAAACCTGAATACAGTATGTTCAGAATAAGCAACTGAATCGGTTCCTATCATTTTTACACCATGTTATATTTTTCCCAAATGCATTTAGAAATTGTTGCAGTGTGGTTACCGAGCGCACAAATCAGCTGACGATAGATCATAGTACTAGGCGCGTGAGATAGGACCTCCCCGCGCCGTTGTGAAATGTTGCAAATGTTGCAGTGTGGTTATCGATCGCACTACACAGTTCACAGTGGATCATAGTGTCCTAGGCTGCAGGCACGAGCGAGCAAGCGGCGCGTTAACCATATTTTTGTTGGGACAACCAGGTAAGATAACAAGCATAACTTTGTGGTTTTTCATGAAATCTTATTGAAATTTTATACATAGATTCCAAATACTGGACACGTGTTTCGGGTTTGCATGTACAAAAACTAACGTTGTATACATATGCTACTTTCACGCACATTGGTGAAAAGTCATCATCATCAACCTTTCTTTTTATCGTCCCAGTGCTGGGCACAGGTCTCTTCTCATACAGAGAAGGATTGAGCGTAATCACCACGCTTGCTCAATACGGGTGAAAAGTGTTCAGTGTTAATATATAAATTAACATACATATGTTATGTATACTAATATATAAAGCTGAAGAGTTTGTTTGTTTGTTTGAACGCACTAATCTCAGGAACTACTCGTCCGATATGAAAAATTCTTATACATTAGATAGCCCATTAATCCGGGATGGCTTTAGGCTATATATCATCACGCTGTGACCAATAGGAGCGGAGCATACCCAACTCCACGCGAATGAAGTCGCTGGCGGCCGTTAGTTTTATATATCAACACTGAACACTATTCACTGCTCTTCACCGCTCCTATCCGCCTAGCTCCGCGCTAATAAAAACGCGGCCTTACGACCACCAGACTAACAAAGCAGCCGCTCACATTATCCCGACGTATATTTTCAATTCTCCGGCTGATTTCAATAGCAACGTGGCTACACTGTGGCTACGCTTGGCCGCGCACAAATTGCAACAGACTTTTACTTGTACAGCGGACGTGTAACAGACGAGATAAATAGAAAAACTTTGCAGGAAAATTACAGTACGATAATGAGGTCGCTTAGCAGCAAAGGAGGAATCGCAAAGAGTGAATGTTTTAAAGTGTCAAAGAGATTAAAAAGAAAGAAATTAAAATTAATCTCCCTCTGGCACAGCATCGTTGGTCGTGTTGGTCTTGGGTTTAACATTGCATCACCTCGCTCAACTGCCCCGTCATCCTTCCTATTCCTAAGTTTTCTAAGTGAATAGGCTTAATAAACTAGTGCGCTTTACCATCAACGATTGCATCACTGCTTACCATCAGGCGGGATTACAGTCAAGCACTTGTTAATAATTATTAAAAAAAAAAAAAAAATAAAATCGAACGGAGGACGGGTCTGAGCAGTTGTGATGCGATGTGTGCCGGGTACGATGCGCCAAATGTTATTGTGTCGGGAGTTTGGTCGTGGAGGGTCTCTAGATCAATCTCCCTTGGCACGGCATCGCTAGTTTTAACATTGCAACACCTCGCTCAACTGTCATCTTCCTTTCTACTCATTCAGTTTTTTTAATTGAATAGGCTCTTAAGAAACTAGCGCGCCTTACCATCAACGATTGCATTACTGCTTAACATGAGGTGGGATTGCGGTTAAGGACTAGTTTATACTTATCCATACCAATATTATAAATGCGAAAGTAACTCTGTCTGTCTGTCTGTCTGTTACGCTTTCCCGCCTAAACCTCTCAACCGATTTTGATGAAATTTGGCACAGACAATCTTTAGACCCTGAGAAAAAACATAGGCTACCTTTTATCCTGGAAAAAATTGATATTCCCGAGGGAAATCTAAAAAGCGCGATATAACCAAACTCCACGCGGGCGAAGCCGCGGTCGGAAAGCTAGTAAAAAATAAAAAAAGTTTGCTGATGGCCTGAGATAACAATAGTGTACTAGTTGCAACCCGAAATTTCACCCGCATAAATCTTGAACTCGTGAGAATAGCAGGATTAAAGCCAAAACCAGGTCAAGGTTTATTCATATGCGTAAAACTGAACGCAAACAAAACATCCAATCTTTTCTCTTTAAAACATTAGTTCAGATATTGTTATGAGGGTGATTCATTACAAAATCAAAAAATCAAAATTGTTTATTTCAAATTAACCATCCGTTGGTGCTTTTGAATAGTCAATGTCGGTCAGTCCAAGAAAAGTGAAGCTAAGTTGCACTTACTACCTCCCTAAGTTCTCAAAGTTTGCTGGCAAACAAGCAGAAGTCTACCAGAATGCCCATGATGGTAAGTTAATGCCGCCATTTCGTATTTCAAAACTATTTCATCTGTGACATATTCAAAATATTTACTAACAACGCCCCTATCTCAATATCATCCTGGCGCCAAAAGATTGTAGCAAAAAAAAAGAAACAGGACATCTTCCATAGATTTTGAGATCAAAATCTATGGAATACTTTTGACAGCATCAAAATAACCGCCAAAAATTATGCAACGTTCTCTGGCAGAATAATCGACATCGGCCGAGACTTAAAAAAAAAAATTATAAAGGAAAACTTGTCCAACCAGCCAGATACATTGTAGAAACGAAAAATTCCTTTTTACGAAACCTGTTACTTAGGTAATAATGTCTATGATTGGGTGACTTGAATTACTAGTTATGTATTGAGTTATTAGCTTTTTATTATACAAGCAGTACGGGTGAACGACCGCAATCAATGGCTGCTTAGCAACTGAGTGACAACAATTACGTCATCAAAAATGGCCGCCAAGGGGTGGTTGCAGGGTAGTGTTTTTCCGTTTTTCCTGCTGTTAATAAAAGGTATTGTATTAATTGAACGGTACTCCATGTTAACTGGAACGAGCGAGTGTAATGTATATTATGGTGCGGATATAAAAAAAATAACTGGGACATTTCCGAGGTAGATATTGAAAGAATGAAAAATTGTTTTATACTGTAGCATGTTACGTGGGTAACAAATGTCATGCAATGGCGCCTCCGCCGGGCCGGAACAAGCGAGGTAGACCAAAGAAGTGCTGGCTTGACGTTGTAAGAGATGACATGCGTGCCAACAATCTTACATCACATAATAGTAAAGAACGCGCGAAATGGAGGAGAATGAGCAGGAAAGCGGACGCCGGAGTCCAACGCGAAAGCCGTGGATGCAACCGGGATTTCCCGATACAACTACATTTGGCGCATCGTACCTGGCACACATCGCAACACAACTGCTCAGACCCGTCCTCCGTACGGCTTCACCAAACATCAGCCGGAACACGATGGATCACCTGGAAGACTTTGTCCGGTGGGTGGTAACGTCTGCCGACAGCCGATGTTATGGCTTACCACCGAGTACCAGTCTAACCGCATGCACCAGTCTTTTACCCGGAGTAACTGCTTGACCAACAATCAGTAACTTGGTCAGACTAGGTTTTCTGAAGACCCATAACGACTGGGAACATAAGGATTATGCTGTATTGTTTCAATTCGCTTCGAAAATTACCCAATATTTGTCGTAAGAAGTGAATGAGAAAAAAAAATATTGTGGGATATCCATAAGAGATAAGACTTTTCTGTAGCCCTTTTCAATGTGTACGATATTTAGTAAGTACATTATTTGGATAAATCTCGTAGGATTCAGCCTGCGTTTCACTGCAAACGCGGAAAAATGAAATTATTTACGACATCACATTAGAAATCTCAAAAATAATAGTATTTGTACACTATTTAATGGATGTTATTATACATGTAAACCTTCCTCTTTAATCATTCTCATCGTCATCATCTCAGCGTTAATCCCAGTCGCATCCGAAGCCTTTTCAGCTTTGGAGTCTCGGGTCCGCTTTACCAGTCCAACTGCTGATATGGCTAAACTTCGACATTTTCCGTGAAGCGACTGCCATCTGATCATAGTTTTTTTTCTTTCAGATCTAAACCAAATCTATTCCTTATGCTGTTTAAGTTTCAGTCCAATAGCATCCGACAGACGTAAGATTACCGTGTCATCATCATAATCATCTTAGCGTTAGTCCTAGTCGCATCCGAAGCTTTTCAGCTTGGCTAAACTTCGATATTTTTCTTGAAGCGACGACTTGACGTCTGACCTCCACAACCCGAAGGCGACATCGAAGCATTGCAGTTAGACCAATTGTTGGACTTTTAAGGGCTCCAACAACCCGTAACGACTGCCACTAGATGTTCGTATGGCAACCGGGACCAACGGCTTAACGTGCTTTCCGAGGCACGACCAGACCAGTGCAAATATTTATATTCATGCATACAAATACTTGCACAGTGCGGGGATCGAACCCGCGCCACCTTGCACAGCGGCCGCGTCCGCTACCGCTACGCCACGGAGGCTGTCACCTCTTTAATCATTCTATCTATTAAAAAAAACCACATCAAAATCCGTTGCGTAGTTTTGAAGATTTAATCATACATAGGGAAAGCGAAAGCGACTTTGTTTTATACTATGTAGTGATATATAAAAAAAAAAACAGGGTCCGCGTTCTTTTAAGGGTTCATACCTAAAACCGAAACCGAGTGAACCCGTTAAAAGTAATTGCTGAAATCAACATTTATGTTGAAGGCGAAAATGCTAAAGGACGGTCTCGAAAATGTCCTTTGCCGTCACAAAAATGTGTTGCTTGGGAGGCTCTCCAGCAACATTTTTAATCATTTTAACGTTTTTCGTATACGGTCTGTAGGTATATGTTAAAACGTTACAATGATCAAGCTGTTGTATAAGTGTAGTGACACATCTGCGGAACGTACGGCGCCGAAAGCTCAGCGGCTGAAGTGTCAGTCGCAATATTCAGTTGTTACCTATGACAAACCAAACGGTCAAAACGCGGCGTCTTGTTTAGCGCGCTACGCGACGGAAAGTTACGTAGCGCCATCGTCAGTCTGTCTGTGTCGACACTTTGTGGTGTGCGGTTTTTGTGACGTACTTGAACTGCCCAGAAAAATGGATTTAATTAGAATATTAGCTATTACAGAGGGCTTAGAAGACGTTGCCGCTCTTCGCTACCGCCACGCGCGCGATGCACAACACACAGCAAACGTTCAGCTACGCTCGCCGAACTTTCGGTCGCGCAACGCATCGCGTGATGTGTCGCTTGCTATGCAAAATACATTAAATACGTTTTAGCAGACAAAACCGCTCGAAGGAAGCTTAGGCCCTACGCCGAACGCGGCGTAATTTCGGCTGATGTGTCATAGAGTACTTGAAATACACTGCGAGCGTATTTAGCCGAACTTTCGGCGCCGTACGTTCCGCAGATGTGTCGCGACACTATAAGACCCATCAAGTCACATAGCCGTTTATTTTTGGAACAACAAAGTGCGAGGAAACGTTTTCGATTTTCGGCGGGATTTACTGATTGCGGTAACGTCAAAAATGACACACGCAAAACTCTGTGCTTATGTGCGTGCATTCATATAGGGTAGGGATCGTGGAAGTATTTACATTAAAACTTGGAATTCGTAAAAAAAAAACGTTAAGACTTTTGACATCCAATTTCTCTGTAACCAGATGTTCCCCAGCCGTATGAGTCTGTAAAACTCTGATCGCTAAAAGTTTGGCGAAGTCAGCTCTCAATAGTGTCAATTCCAGGCACTTTTTTGGCTTGGATTCAATCATCAAATGACCTCTCTCGGTCTATGGGGAGCGAAAGGGCGTGTCAGACTTTTACTGACTAAAACACACCGTGCTCCTTCACTAGCCTGCGCGCCAGGGCTATGCTTTCTTTGTTAACCAACCCGCAACCCTGACCCAGGAGGCATCTGTCAGTCTTCGTGTTCCCCGTCACGATCTGCTGACATCTCTTTGAGGCGCACGTGAAACACAACGCACCGTCGACCAGGGCCTGGGTAAGTGCCAAAGCAATAGGGAATTATAAAACTCCTTATTTACTAAGAAAAGTAAAGGAACTAATCAAGTCACATCTAGGTCTTAAGATAAACTTTACGAGTGCTTTGTTGACGCTAAGATTGACTTATCGTTCGGTTTGTGCTATTTTCATGGTTTTTATATTTATAAAGAAATTGTGTATGGAGTCGGTCTGCGTATATTAAAACGATTACCACGCGGAGTGGACCTCGCGCGGTTCAAAATCAATATGGACCGTCCGCGCAATTATCTATCAAGATTCAAGAGTCGTGGATCACGGGCGAAGGGGTTCAAGAATGTGACACATTTAACCGCGAATGCCGCGTTTGGCGGAAGCGCAATTAACCCTAGACACTAATGGGTGACTCTGGTTCGCTGTCGGATCACCTCAAGATACAGCTAAGGAAGATTAGCAAGCTGAAGTGGCAATGGGCTGGTCACATATGCCGCAGGACCGACAATCGTTGGGGTAAACGAGTCCTCAAGTGGAGACCACGTCTCGGCAAACGTAGCGTAGGACGCCCTTGGGCGAGATGGAGCGACGACATCAGAAAGGTGGCTGGTAGTGGCTGGCGGAAAACTGCTCAGGATCGAGCTTGTTGGCAGGCCATGGAGGAGGCCTATGTACAGCAGTGGACGAGTAGAGGCTGATAATGATGATGACTAATAGTTTTCTTTTTTTTCAGATCTAAACCGAATCTACACCTTATGTAATAGCCGTTAAAAGTTTCAATTCCCATAGCATATGACAGACGAAAAGATTACCATGTATTGGAAGCAAACCCAACCGTTAGGCAGTTGAAATTTTCAATTTTTATTTGTCTGAGACAAACGGGCAGTGGAGGAATATTTTAACCCCCTAGAAAAACACCCTCAAGTTTGGGGTTGTCCGGTATTTTTCGCGACTCACCTGGTAACCTGGCTGGTGGGTGGCTGGTGGTAGTAAAGGTTGGTTATGTTTTATGCATATTTTTTTGTACCATGTAAATTCAAATACAATTTATTTTTCATGAATAAATGGCTACTATGATTGTTGATTTATTCAGATTCGTCCGATCGAACTGCTCTCTCAAATTATGCAGCCCTGGTACTTTTCCAATGGCAATGTGACGACAGCACATCAAACTAATACAATCTATCAGATTTCTTTGTTAGCTTTTCAACTTTATCTCTAAAGCTTTAAGGCTCAAGGCTGATTGGTAAAATTTGAGTTTTCAGAAGCTTGACCTGCTGTCGTCCGTATAACAATGTCCCCAGTAACGGTACTTGGCCAAACAATGTCTATGGATGAGTATATAATTTTATACGCACTGTAGAAAAGTCATTTAAAATGCATTAACTTCCAAACGGCGTTCTCAGAAGATCACCTTCATGAATGTAAAGAAAGAAGGCAAACTATATCAGTACCGGATACGTTAGGTTGAATTTTTGTCCTCAGATGAGAACTTTGATTTTGACCGTCATCTTTCCTGACGGTAAGCGCTGATGTGGTCGGAAATATTATACGCTTGGATTAATACTGCTGTCATACAGGCCTCCTCTGTAAAAGGGAAGAGGGAGGTGCAGGTTGGTAGATGTTACTTTGACTTATCTTTGATTTTTTTGTTCTAGGAGAAGCAGGATTCGAATGCTGATCTAAGTTCAGCCAAAATCAGCAGTTAAAACTGGTAAAGGGGACCCCAAACTCCAAAACTGAAAATAAAACCTTTGGATGCGACTGGGATTAACGCTGAGATGATGATGATGATGATGAGGATAAGCCGGATTCCTTACGATGTTTTCCTTGACCGTTTTGAGAGCAGTGGTGATGAAATAATTAATATACACTAAAGCGCCTTTCGGGGAGCATGAAATAAATATGGAATCCCGCAATCCTATAGGTGCAGGTAAAACATATCCCTTCTCTCACCATCTGATGGAGAGAGTCCAGAAGATTTTGAGACGCTTCCACTGGACAACCAATGCTGACACAATTACGTAGAAGTAAACTCTTCTCTATAAACTTCAAGACTATCCAGAATGAAATTGTGGCAGTTCCAGTCGGGAAATTATAACATTATTGACAAATAATGTTTAGTCAACTGCACCACACAGGCTTTTTTTCAAGATCCAAAAGCGATAATTTCTCGTTGAGTATGGGATCAATGGTTGAAATATTAAACTACATAATATAAGCACTTACAAGGAAATCATTGGCTGATTTTCACCAACTGCTTAGGTATATATGTACAGACGACAGCACATCACGCTACTACAATCGGTCAAATTTCTTTATAACATTTTCATCTTTGTAGCTAAAGCATTAAGGCTGAAGGTTGAGTGGGGATATGTGAGTTTCGGGTAGCTTGACCTTCTGTCGTCCGTACGTATATATTTTTACCCTCATACAAACAACAAGCACATGTACAGAATTTCTCCAACAATACTGAAGACACGTGTTTACAATAAGTATCTTGTCTTCCCTGAGAACGAGATGACATGTGTCGCATGCTGCGGAAACAACTTGCGATGTGAAAGGAACACCCCCCTTTATATCACAAATAGATAAAGCGAAGGGTAACAGAGTTCATGAAACAGGTGAATATCACTGAAAGGGAGTGGCGGTGTCAAATTGTAAGGATGTATTAACTAAAATAATAAAACCCACAACTTTGTTTTATAGCAGCAAATAGGAGGGAGAATGATCAAAGGACATTTCAAGAACTCTGCATTGCTGTCAAAAGTGCCCAAAAAACTGGCACCATAGGCAGCAATTTATTTGTTCGCTAACTAAATGAATTTAAATTCAGTGCATCCTTTTTAGGGTTCCGTAGCCAAATGGCAAAAAACGGAACCCTTATAGATTCGTCATGTCTGTTTGTCAGTCCGTATATCACAGCCATTTTTTTCCGAAACTATAAGAGCACTACTTAATACATACTGAATATGATACTGTTGAAACTTGGTAGGTAGATGTATTCTGTGAACCGCATTAAGATATTGATGCAAAAATAAAATAAAAACTTTTTTACAAAAAACAACCGACTTCTAAAAACCACTACAAAGTGAAAAATAACTAATTTCGGAAGTCGGTGTCTTTGGTTTTGTGTATATTAGTTTTTGACACCGACTTCTGAAATTAGTTATTTTTCACTTTGTAGTGGTTTTTAGAAGTCGGTTGTTTTTTTGTAATAAAGTTTTTATTTTACACTTTTTAGTTGTGAAAAGTAGGTACTATGTATTCTTATAGTATTTTCTGACGCAAATATAGTTGGGAAACGACGTAATTTTGTTTACTTTAATTTTTACCCGTAATTCTGAAGAATTATCTCGACTGCCTATGGTCTTCATCATCATATTTACTGCAGACCATTATTTAAACCCAATGGGTGCAAAGTTCTCATCAATATAAATGAATTAAAACCAAACACAAAGTAGCTACTGTAAACCGTTGAGGAGTTCCCGGAACTGGTCTTTGTCTTCATCATCAGAGGTCTTATGACAGTCACAACCCATCTAGGTGTAAAGTTCTTATCAATACAAATTAATCAAGCCCAAACACAACGTAGCTGCTGTGAATTGTTGTGGAGTTCCTTCGACTGTCTCCCAGTTCCATCATCAGATCTACTCCAGACCTTTATCAAATTGTAGTGCTTTAAAATACTTAATGAAAATACTAAGAAATGCACTAGTCACCCCTACGATTTTTGAAAGTTACCCTTGATTTCTCTGGTCTTCCATCATCAGACCCTGATTTCCTTATCATGGGACCACCTTGGGAATGTCTTCTTTCCAACAAAAAAAGAATTATCAAAATCGGTTCATAAACGACGAAGATAAGCGCGAACAAACATAAAAAAAAAGCATATATACGGTCGAATTGAGTAACCTCCTCCTTTTTGAAGTCGGTTAAAAAATAATAATAAATATTGGGGGCACCCCATACTTAGAACTGAAATACAATTTTTTTTTTCATCAAACACATACGTGTGGTTTATCTATGGATAGGTCTTCAAAAATGATATAGAGGTTTCTAAAATATTTTTTTTTTCTAAACCGAATAGTTTGCGTGACCGACGACGCTTCCAATATCCATTAAATAGTGGAGAAATACTATGATTTTTGAGGTTTCTAATGTGATGTCGTAAATAATTACATTTATTCCGCGTTTGCTATGAAACGCAGGCTGAACCCTACGAGATTTATCAAAAGAATGTATTAAATATTGTACACATTGAAAACCTCTACAGAAAAGTCCGCGATGGTATATGTCTATCTCTTATGGATATCCTACAATAACATTTTTTGTCATTTACTTTTTACGACAAATATTGGCTAATTTTAACCAATTCAGCAATAATCCTTATCCAATTTAATACCTTAAATACATTGTTGATTTAATATAGATCTACTACGCCCTTTACAGTATATGAATTAAATGAATATTTTCGAAGATATTACAGATTTAAAAATTGCGGGGCGTCGCGTTTTCGGCGGTACCGACCTGCTGAGGCTGCGGGCGGGAGCCCGTCGCCGGCGGGCCGCTATGTTTTTTATACAACGTTCACAGTGTATTTAGTATCAGCATTGCACCCGTGCAAAACCGGGGCGGGTCGCTAGTATTATCATAAACATAGAAAATAATAACGAAAGCAAACTCGCGTAAAACAACTACTTTTCAAACTGACCCAGTTCAATAAGTGCAGGCAAATCATAACACTGTAGCATATAATAGGTACATAACATATTATACATATACCAATAGTAGGTCAGTTCACGACATTAACATACATTGTTAAGATTTACGAGTTTTCATTTGAATTATTTTACAACGCGATTTATAGGAAATTAAACTTGTTATACTGTTTTTTTAATACTGTGTTAATCACGCTAGACGGGTGGGTATACTGATTTTTTGAGCTGTGGTCACGCTAGACGGGTGGGTATACTGATTTTTTGAGCTGTGGTCACCCTAGACGGGTGAGTATACTGATTTTTTGAGCTGTGGTCACGCTAGACGGGTGGGTATATACTGATTTTTTGAGCTGTGGTTACGCTAGACGGGTGGGTATACTAATTTTTTGAGTTGTGGTCACGCTAGACGGGTGGGTATACTGATTTTTGAGCTGTGGTCACGCTAGATGGGTGGGTATACTGATTCTTTTTGTGCTGTGGTTACACAAGACAAATGAGTTTACTATATTTTTATGCTGTGGTGACATTAGCTAGACGCTTCATTTGATTGTTGGCTGTGATGAAAATATTGCTTATTTTTTCCGGCGAAACACGTCGGGGTATATACAAATAAAGTTTATTAGTTCTGCGAATTTTTGGGTCTACGGCACGACAGTTTCCTCGCGATATTTTCCTTCATCGTTTTGAGAGCCGTGCTGATGAAATATTACACAGAGAAAAGCGCCTGTCTGGATTCAAACCTACGACCTACAAACTCTTGAAGTTGCAGCTGTTAACGATGGGCATTTATTTAAATCAAATTGTACATAATTATTAGACAACAGACTTATCGAAGTCGTGGTGGCCTAGTGGTTGAAACACCAGCTCCTCAAGTTTGAGTGCGCGGGTTCGATTCCAGGTCAGGCAAGTCCCAATGTAGCTTTTCTAAATTTATATGTACTTTCTAAGTATATCTTGGACACAAATGACTGAAGGTGAAGGAAAAGATCTTGAGGAAACCTGGTCTTTAAGTCTGAAATTGCCAACCTGCTTTGAGCAAGCGTGGTGATTACGCTCAATCCTTCTCTGTACGAGAGGAGACCTGTGCCCCGCAGTGGGCCGATAGAAAATGTTGATGATGATGATGAGACTTATAATAGAGTCATGTTTTTACTCTTTAGGCATGGATACGCCAAAAAGTCAGATGATGAGTCAATCTGCTAACCATCTCATTTTCCTGACTGTATATAGTGATTAGGTTCAGTTAAGCTAAACAAAATTCTAACTAACCTCCTTTATACGAGGTCAGTGGCCTAATATGTGAGGTACTATATTTTTTGTGGCAACATTCTTGATCCAAGATGGCGGATGCCCCTAATTGCGCGGCAGTTAAAACAGGAAGCTAGGAGAATACTATTCGAAGAATACTGTCGGGTAAAAGTGATGATTTAGAAAAAGAAATTAAATACGTTGAGACTATAAAAAATCGATCTCAATCCAATCGATCTAATCGAATACATCGTTCGACCTAAATGTGTTTTAATTTCGTCTAAATGTTTTTTTGTCTGAATGCATTGATATAATATTAAACAGATATGATATGCTCTAACAAATTAACCAAAATAAATGTGCCGATCGGAGCAGCAGCACACACATGCATTTTTTTTATTCTGCGTACATTTCACACGTTGGCACAGTGTGAGTGAGATGGGGCGCAATCTAAAGCATAGAGAAGAAAAAGATGGCTAGTGTTTGTCGTTTGCGCTTAAATAGAATCGACGAAAACTAAAGCGACTTGCTGGACTTACCTCCTTTTGTACGCTTCATTTTCAGTGCGCTAGTGACGTATCTACCTTAGTTTAATATTATATCAATGTCTGAATGTCAATTCGTGCGAGTCGATTATCGAAAAAGGACTATTTTAAACTGCAACGTTGCCCGTTTAGAGCGACTAATAAGCCAGTATTAGCCAATGGCGCTGATTCTCTTCTTCACAAACTAAAGTAATTCTAAGTTAACTGCATCTCTTTCTTTCTATTTCATTAAGAAAAGGATAGAAGATAACATTTTAGTTTTAGTCCTGTCAAATTAAGATATTCCATAGACAGTTTAGACGCGATTATAAACATGGCGACCGAGTTGTCGAGGAGTTTTGGCGAGAAAGTAAAGCTGAGTGTTTTTCAATGGACTTTCAAAATTATTTATAGTGTTGTTTACTAAATAAAAGTGCGTGATTTATGTAGTAAAAGTGCATTCAGTAAATAATTCATAAAGAACAGTAAAATATCGCAGCATAGTGGCCACATCATGACTTTGCTTCAAACCTCCCTCATAAGACGGTTCACGCGGCCGTCTTTTTCAACATGAATAACTACATTACGTGACATTGGCTAAATACACAAACCGTGCGAAGCCAAAAAAGAAAGAACATGGCGACCAATAATATGTCCGTATAAGTCAGGTGCGGACTAATTTGTTAGGTCTAACATTTTATCTTCTATCCTTTTCTTTTTTAATGAAATAAAAAGACGCACTAAATTTAAATTTAGCTTGTGAACACGGTAACAGAAGCCAATGACTGTCATTTTGACAGTCCAACAACGTTAATTGGGAATCACCGAACTTGAACTCGAAACCATCTAGAAAAAAAAACTACAAGTTAAGCTGCTGACTCTCCAATAAAACAACTCATAGATCCTAGCCCGTGATCAAAGCAACGATGCGCGTACGCCGACCGCCTTTCACTCGCGAAGGGCAGCTCCGATTGCAATAGTATGTCCTCGTGGCGGACCGTGGTTTGATCTACCAGTTTGTATGGTATTCTAGTATTTACTAAGGCCAGGTGGTCTAGGTGGGGCTAGGTAGGAGGCGCGGGTTCGATCCCCGCGCAGTGCACATATTTGAAAAGGGGAGAAATTCAATTAATTTGAGAAATTGGTTGAGAAACTCTGCCTTGTTGAGTGATGAGTGGGGATGTACCTACGTATAATAATATGTTCACGAACTTCATATATTATAGACAACTGCTGACTGCTGTGAGAAAAATTCCACATTGTATACAAAATTACTACATGAAATCGGTCAGTAAGACGGTGCTTTCGCTGGAATTACACCAAATCTTTAAATTTTTCACTGTATGGGAAAGAATGGCGTACTAGTCGTGATTGGAACACCAATCACCTTGCTGGAAAAAGGAGAAATAATCAACACTTAACGAAATGTATGTTTGCCCTGTCCAATGGGTGAGCAGTTTTTGGGAACACGCGTATCTTTCGATTGCGTTGACTTGAAGGGTTTTTTTTTTAATTATAAAATAGTGTTTGATCGCAATCCCTCCTGATGGTAAGCAGTGATGCAATCGTTGATGGTAAAGAGCGCTAGTTTATAAAACCTATTCACTCAAAAAACTGAGTATTAAACAGTTAGTTTTATTTTTTAAGTTATAAACTAGTGGTTGACCGCAACTCCGCTTGATAGTAAGCTGTGATGCAATAATTGATGGTAAAGCGGATTAGTTTCATCATCATCATCATCAACGTTTTTTATCGTCCCACTGCTGGGCACAATTGGTACAAGTCTCCTCTCATACAGAGAAGGATTGAGCGTAATCACCACGCTTGCTCAATGCGGGTTGGCGATTTCAGACTTAAACTCCAGGTTTCCTCAAGATGTTTTCCTTCACCTTGTATCAGTGATTGGTGTCCAAGAAATACTTAGAAACTAGGACTAGTTTATTATAAGTTTATTCACTCTTACTTTGAATATACTTAAATTGTAGTTAGGCGGAAAAACCGCAATATGGTAGGGTCTATTAAAAGAAACAGAAGAAAAAAGTCGACAGCCTCCGTGGCGTAGCGGTAGCGAACGCGGCCGTTGCGCAAGGAGGCGCGGTTTCGATCCCTGGACAGTGCAAATATTTGTATGCATGAATATGAATATTTGCACTGGTCTGGTCGTGCCTCGGAAAGCACGTTAAGCCGTTGGTCCCCGTTGCCATACGAACATCTAGTGGCAGTCGTTACGGGTTGTTGGAGACCTCAAAAAGTCGAACAATGGTGGGTTGTGGAGGTCAGACGGCAGTAGCTTCACGGAAAATATCAAAGTTTAGCAAAATCAGCAGTTACACTGGTAAAGCGGACCCCAGACTCCAAAGCTGCAAAGCTACGGATGCGACTGGGATTAACGCTGAGATGATGATGATGGTAAGGTCTAATTTCATACCCAGAGTTCTGAGTAGGTAATGAAAATACACCTTGAAATAACCAATCTCTTTTTTTGATTCTCCAATATCCGTGTTGATTCATATCTCGGCTGTGTGCTGTGATAATTTCGCTGCAGTATGTGGGTCAGTCGGTGATAAACGATGATTACCCGATGGTGACGCATGGAATACGTGCCGATGAGTTTGTGGGTACCTAAAATATGCTTGCTTTCTTGTGCTAAATTACTAAGGCATGAATTTCGAATGAATTTCTTATCTCATCTTGTGCTCTAAAGAATACTACTAAACAATTTCCCCCTTATTCATAAACGTTGCTTAAAGTTAACTGGTGATTAGCGATTGTTTAACCATACATTGTAGACGTTTGCATCGTTTATGAATAAACCCCTTAAACACTGCGGTGTTTATTCATAAACGGTGATTAAAGTTAAGTGACGATAAAAGGTCAAAAATGTGTGGTTAAAAAATCGCTAATCACCAGTTAACTTTAAGCAGCGGTTATGAATAAGGGGATTTAATAACAAGAATACATCTTGGATACTAAATAGCAGCGTTGGACTAGAGGTTTCGGCCGCGGCTTACAAGTTGTAGTTCATAGGTTCGAACCCCATCAGTAGCTTTACTTTGTGTAAATTATTTCATCACCACTGCTCTCAAAACGGTGAAGTAAAACATCGCGAGGAAACCGGCATGTCCTAGAGGCAAAACTTCGAAGACATGTGACATCTACCAACCCCCACTGGGCACGGGTGGTAGATAACGGTCCACTCCCTCTCACCGAGAGGAGGCCTGTGTTCCAGAAGTGGGAACATAGCTGATTATGTACCAAATATTATGTAGAAAATTGTATCCGATTTCCGTTCCATTGGACTTTTGAGGGTAATGGAACAGATTGTACCTGATTACACACAAACTAGCTCACTATACCCTTTATTCATAAACGTTGCTTAAAGTTACCTAGTGATTAGCAATTGTTTAACCATACATTTTTGACGTTTGCACGTCACTTAACTTTAATCATCGTTTATGAATAAACACTAGTGTTTAGGGAGTTTATTCATAAACGATGATTTTAGTGACGTGCAAACGTCTATAACGTATTGTTAAGCAATCGCTAACTTTAAGCAACGTTTATGAATAAGGGGCATATCTCCAGCGTACCTGGCTAATCTTCGTCGAGATTGACCACCGTGAACGAAATCAGTTGATAGGCTTTTTTTATTTTGATTTTGATTGGCATAAATCTTGCCTGTTCGCTTCCAATACTTTATTAGTAACCATCTTCATAATATGTGTTGTAATTACCTGAAACAAACCGAAATATGAATTAATTACATGTTTTTAGTTTAGATAATTAAATAGTAACGAAACCATACAATAATTATTTTGTAAATAAAAAGAAAAATACTACGAATATACATATAATGCCAAAAACATAGTATTCTTTTTTTTACAAATTTTGTCCGCTTGTCAATATGTTAAATGCGGATTCGTGCAAAACCGACAGTAGTAACAGTCGTGTTGGCCTAGTGGTTAGAACACCAGCCTCTCAAGTATGAGTTAGCGGGTTCGATTCCAGGTCAGGCAAGTATCTACCAATGTAACTTTTCTAAGTAACATTGGTACTTTACACAAAGTAAAGCTTAAGTTTTCTCGGTGGTAGGCCATAACATCGGCTGCCGGCAGAAGTTACCACCCACCAGACAAAGTCTTGCCGCCAAGCGATTCGTCGTGTTCCGGCATGATGTCTGGTAAAGCCGTACGGAGGACGGGTCTGAACAGTTGTGTTGCGATGTGTGACGGGTACGTTGCGCTAAATGTTGTTGTGTCGGAAATTTGGTCCTGGAGAGTCTCCATATCAATCTCCCTCTGGCGCAGCATCGTTGGTCGGTGGTGGTTGGTCGTTGGCGGTTGGTGGTGGTTAACATTGTATCACCTCGCTCAACTGTCGTCATTATTCCTATTCCGTTTTTTAAGTGAATAGGCTTAATAAAGTAGTGCGCTTTACCATCAACGATTGCATCACTGCTTACCATCAGGTGGGATTGCAGTCAAGCACTAGTTTATGATAATAAAAAAAAGCGCCTGGCGGGGTTCGAACCTACGACCTACATTTTGTAAATCGCGGCTGATACCATTAGGCCACCATTGCTCTCAAAGACATTCGTCGATGCGCCATATTAACGCAGAAGTAATGTTTATTGATATTAAGTGGATACCCAATGACATAACATGACATTTTAAGTTCTGTAGGTCAGAGATAACTGAATGATAAGCTGATAACAACATCGACAGTTAATAGATAACAGCTATTGTTAGTGAAAGGTATTATTTTAAAATATTGGAACAGCTGTTTTTATTCGTATTGATGAGAACTCTTCGGTAGGTTCCTCACGTTTAATAACATGTGTGTTTATAAGAGACTGGGTCCTGGAGTGCGATTGGAGATGGACCTTGAAGGTGAATGAATGGGAGGCCTAGAGGAAGTGGAGTGAACTGACATTTTTTTTTAAAAGTTGCCCTAGTCCAGGATTTTTTCCTGTATCGTGCGTGCGTTGACAAACATATAAACTCACATACACAGCCAGATCTGGAACAACTACCTGTAGACCATATAAATCTTTGTTTCGTGCGAGACTCGAACCGGCAACACGCGGCCCAGCAGTCGATCGCTCAGCCACTGTACCTACAGTGTCGTCAACTTCTTACTAATGCCAGGCTTTGACACTATTGACGATTAACGGACCAATGTTGATAAAATTTAGAACACGGGTAATTTGTATACATAGGTACTTGGCCAGGAACACGACAGACCCCCAGGTCTATGCGCATAGGCGGAGACATGGTCGAGAGCACAGACCAGTTTAAATACTAGGGGTCGGTGCTTCACGCATCCGGCGACATTGATTGCGACGTCAGGGCACGTATTTCCGCAGCACGGGCAAAATGGCGTGAGGTGACAGGTGTCATTTGTGACCCCAAAATGCCGGCTAAGCTTAAGGGACAGGTCTTTAAGACCATCATTAGACCTGTTCTTCTTTATGGCAGTGAGGCATGGCCTGTGCTTGAGCGACACAAACAGGAGCTGCGTGTCACGGAGATCAATATGCTGCGATGTATGTGTGGAGTTACGCGGAAAGACCGCATCAGGAACTCCTGCATCCGTGGCGATCTTCGTGTCCGTGACATTGCAGACAAACTGCAGGAGGGTTACCAATGCTGGTACGGCCACGTCTTACGCAAACCGGTTACGTGGGTAACAAATGTCTTGCCATGGCGCCTCCGCCGCCGCGCCGGGCCTGAACAAGCGGGGTAGACCAAAGAAATGCTGGCTTGACGTTGGAAGAGATGACATGCGTGTCAACAAGCTTTTACCACAGGATGCTAAAGATCGTGCGAAATGGAGGAGAATGTGCAGGAAAGCGGACCCCGGGGGTTCCAACGCGAAAGCCGCGGATGCAACCGGGACAAACGGTGAGATGATGATGATGAGGATTGACACAAAGGGTTCTTTTTATCTATTATTAATACTGGTTACTAACATTAGTTATAAGTAATAAATTGTTACTAACAAAGTTGTGGAGGTCAGACGGCAGTCGCTTCACGGAAAATATCGAAGTTTAGCCAAAATCAGCATTCAGACCGGTAAAGCGGACCCCAGACTCCAAAGCCGAAAAAGCTACGGATGCAACTGGGATTAACGCTGAGATGATGATGAATGAAAGAATGATCTGATAAAGATGAATAATGGGTGTATTCTAACGTCAGCGTAAGGTACTTAATGTTTGTTTACTGATAAGCGTGATAAATATACCTATAATGACAAATCTATCATATCGGTACAATCCAATATGGCTGTCAATAAATTAATGGATGGTTGCTGCTTGTGAAGGAAAATGTCAAAAAAGTGTCCCATGGGGGCAGATATTGGCCCCGAGTCCCTTGTTCGAAAACTTTAAGTTCAGTGCTACTCTTTTCTTTTAATTTCATTAAGAAAAGGACAGAAGATAAAATTTTAGTTAAGATCTGTCAAATTAGTCCACTCCTGAAGAAGTATATTATTATAAAAACTTATAGAAACTACCTTCTTACCATAAATATTATTACCAAAATGTTAATTGTAATGCTAAATGATATAATGTTAAATGTAATGTTAATTGTAAGCTTGTGCTACTCCTGGACTACTAAAATGTACCTAATTTATTCATATTAAGTATTTATTTCTGTAAAGTGATTTGTAATCTTTAGAAATAAATGAATTCAAACCGTATAAATTCACGCATTTTTGGCCGCCATATTTGTAATCGCGTTTAAACTGTCTATGGAGTATCTTAATTTGACAGAATTAAACTAAAATGTTATCTTCTATCCTTTTCTTAACGAAATGGAAAGAAAAAGATGTACTTAACTTAAAACTTGTTTATCGTCTGAATAAGACAATCGGCGCCAATGATTTAAAAATAATAGCTATTTATGAGCAGCGCTCAGCAGAGCAGCTGCTTGCTGAGGGCTGCTCTCCTCATTTGAGTGTTGTGTGCTAACTCGTCACAACGTCAACTCGGTCATGTGACGGACGTTGGACTCCCCAGGTCCTTACCGTGGGAAGGCCTGAGTCCCAGAAGTGGGAACATGTATAATTCATACTAATATTATAAATGCGAAAGTAGCTTCGTCTGTCTGTCTGTCTGTCTGTTACGCTTTCCCGCTTAAACCTCTCAACCGATTTTGATGAAATTTGGCACAGACAATCTTTAGACCCTGAAAAAGACATAGGCTACCTTTTATTGAAAAATTTGATATCCCCGAGGGAAATCTATAAAGCGCCGTATAACCGAATTCCACGCGGGCGAAGCCGCGGGCGGAAAGCTAGTAGTAATAATAATATTAGTCTTTATTTATGTAGAAAAACAGATTGTACTACATTTTACATTTTTTACATAGTGGGTAGTTTTAGATTTCTGACAATCAAGTGGGTGACGTACTTTTCTCCTTGCTAGGCTATGGTATAGGTTGATTACAATTCTGACGTTCCATAACGACATCAAAGATGAAAGCCGGCACCAACGCTTAACGTGCTTACCTAATCACGGAGGGATATTTATGTCATAGATGGTCACCCATCAAAGTATCGGTCTCGGCAAGTGTAGCTTAACCTTCGATCGACCGGGTACTTAGCCCTTCTTACTTTTAAAATCAGTGTTACAATAAAAATAACATCCCGCATTCCATACGTTACTTAACAAAGGATAACCCATTAAAAACCAATCTATGTGTACAATCAGCCGCCCTTATAATAACAATGTTTTGTCATTGCCTTTATTTAGGGTCTCGTAGTTAACTGGGCCTCATTGGCCCAGCTGTGAGGCACACTTGTCTGCTAATTTCTTACCTCTGACTATGCAATTTTTTTAATGTCAAATTTCTTTTTTAATTCCAAAAGGACCCGTGGCCCTGGCACACAAGCACGTGAAGAAACACGGGTGGGTTTTAGTCAGTAAAAGTCTGACACGCCCTCCCGTTCCGCCCAGAGCGGGAGAGGTCATTTAAAGCAAACAAAAAAAAAAAGGTTGCTTATATTTTAATATTTAAGTTGCTTCTTTTGTGTACGTACTGAAATATTTCAACGCAAATGCATTTTTGTTACGAAATAATTCACTTTAACTTATTATCAGTGTATTAAGTCTTATTATTTACCACAAACTAGAAGACACACAATAGTGTCACTTCCATTTATCTTTAGTTACAGAATTTCTTTCTTTCTTGAACAATAACCCTGGAGTTTTTGGCGGGAAGCTAAGATGAGTGCCACGCTCATTTTTCATTGGGCTTTTATATAATTTATAGTGTCGTTTACTAAATAAAAACGCATAATTTATGTAGTAAAAAGTGCATTCATTGAATAATTCATAAAGAACAGTGAAATATTGTAGCATAGTGGCCACATCATGGCTTTGTACCAAATCTTTCTCCTACTGTACGGTTCGCGCGGCCGTCTTTTTCGACATGAATAATTCATTACGTGACATTGGCTAAATGCACAAACCGTGCGAAGCCATAAGAGAAAGAGAAGAACTTTTGATGATTTTCATTTTACTTGAAATTGGCACAAAGTCATAACCAGTAGTAGTACCACACTACAAAAAAAAAAACAATAACCCTCCGATTGGCCTCATATAGGATCTTTCTGATAAATTTTTCAGTATTTTTTTACTCGTGTTTAATTTGATAATCTTCTTGTACTTCTTCTCCTTCTTCATTTTTCTGAACAAAGGCTCCCCAAGGCTTTCCACAATGACTGGTCCTGTCCTGCCCGCGGCCATCGGCTTCCCGCGACCTTCACCAGGTCATCGGTCCACCTTGTTGGGGGCCTCCCTACGCTGAGCCTTCCGGTACGTGGACTCCAAATCCTTCCTGCACGTGTCACAACAATATTTTTTTCTTTCTTTCCGCCGCACCACATATTTAAGTTTGAAACCCCTCTACAGTCCATTTGTTACTACTGAGATGCAGTCAACTGTACAAGTTAAATAATAATCACGCTTCATGACTATTTTATTGTGACTAATGCATGTAGAAGATGTAGGTCGAGATTACGAGCCACACTTTCACAAATGGGGTTATTTAGTATCCCATATTTTATGATCTATGTTGGAATAAGAACCAGCACCCCACACTATTATTATCAATTGGAATAATTCTGAAGCATATTGCTAATCAATATGTTCGAAAAATGTGTCAACAGGGTAAATCACAATCCCGCAATGAATGTTGTTGAACTGTCACACTATCTACACACACTATCACACACACAAACTATCAGTAGCAATGGGTTACATTTTGACAGTTCAACAACATTCATTGCGTTATTTACGTTGTTGAGCAGACTCATCTCTCGTATACAATAAAGCAATATCCTTCAAAATGATTCGAATTGATAATAATTTAATTAACTTTGAAAGTTCGTTATGTTCAGCATGGGGGTCACAAGGTTTATTTCGCGTAAGAATTATATTTTTTTTTAATAATTATAAATTACTGCTTGACTGCAAACCCGCCTGATGGTAAGCAGTGATGGAATCGTTGATGGTAAAGCGCGCCAGTTTATTAAGCCTATTCACTCAAAAATAAAAAAATAAAAACGGAGTCAATAGGATGACGGCAGTTGAGCGAGGTGATGCAATATTAAACCCAACAACACGACCAACAATACTCCGCCAGAGGGAGATTGATCTGGAGACCCTCCACAACCAAACTCCCGACACAACAACATTTGGCGCGTCGTACCCGACACACATTGCAAACCCAACTGCTCAGACCCGTCCTCCGTATAGCTTCACCAGACATCATAATATATGTATTAGTGCAATATGTCCTACATATCAATTGGTTTATATTTTTTATCTACCACTATTTCGTCCGTTTGAAATTACTTGACCCCCGATCCAACTCGTTGAATCACATCGCATCGCCTACTCGCGTTCTTACTTCGTTTTCGTTTTGTGACCTTTAAAACATATTTTTCATTTTGGTCGGCTTCGAATTTCCCAATCGTGATATTAAATTATATAAATTATATAACAATAATAGGTCTAACGAAATTCATTACTTTATTTAGGTACGTTGTTGAGCTGACAAATTTTTCGAACATGCAGACCAATGTATCAGCAATATAAGCATACATATGCTTCAAAATTATTCCAATTGATGTAAATAGTGCGGTTAGCAAATAAGATGCTGGTCTGCTATTGAGATAAGTCCTCCAGAAAACCCAATTTTGCTCCCTCTGATCTAACCCAGGACACCAAGCTGCAGTCACACTCACAATCCCTATCCCATAGAATACCTCCATTTTAAATTATAATAGCTTTTAGAGAAAAATAACGCATGAATAACAACTCTGTTCTGCAATCATCGGCTTATTCCGGCAGCGATGGGCTATCGGATTATAAAACCATTAATGGCTTTTTAATGGATATTTTCCAATGTATTTTTAGCTCCAACCTTTTTGTTATAAAATTTTATATAAGTTTTTAATAATAATGGAGGGTAGTTATGGAAATTAAAATCGCAAGACTTAGTGTTTTCTCTAGCGTCAATCTTTGGAATTCGTGGAATAATCCCAACTATATTTAATAACTTATTCTTTCGCACAAAGAAAATGTACAGAGGCGGACTTAGTGCCTTAGGCATTGTCTACCAGTCAACACGGGTGGTGAAGAGATTTGATACTTTAGTTAAAACAATGACAAGGAAAAGAAATAAACTCATAATACCAATATAAACAAATACTTAAATAAGCTATAATAATATACAATAATAAACATACTATTACAATAATATACATATATACAAAAATAAAACTTGTGAGAAAGGTGTTGAGATGACCCTGCCCTAATTGTTTGCACAATAACTCTGCAATTTCCGCTTAAATACAAACCGAATAGTCGCCATCCGGAAGAGGAAGCGCATTCCACAGGAGAATTGACTGAATCTATACTAATATACATATAAAGCTGACCCTTTAAACATAAGTTAACGACAACCTAAGGAAAAGACTATCCGCTATGGCGGGATTTGAACCTGTGACTCGTAGCATAGAAGTTCAACGTCAATCCTCTCAGCTATCTTTCATTTCAATTATTGAATAAAATTGCATTTACGTTCAACCACTAGACCCGACGTCATTACAAGAGTTTGTTTGTTTGTTTGAACGCGCTAATCTCAGGAACTACCCCATCTCATTAATCCAGGAAGGCTTTAGGCTATATAACATCACGCTGTGAAAAATGGGAGCGGACCATAACTAACTCCACGCGAACGAAGTCGCTGGCGGCCGCTAGTATGAAATAAAGAGTGAACAAAGTCATAGGTATGAGAAAGACAGAGTAAGAGGAGGTTATTAGAAGAACGCAGATTCTTGCTGTGTGAAAAACACAAATATTGGAAGTGGTACTTCTAATATTTGTGTGTCGCCCACTCTTCCATAACAGGAAGAGTGGGCGAATTAAGAAGGGAGGAAAACGTGGCCAAGGCGCTCTAATCTCTTCTCTGACGAATGGGCATCCATTTCTGTTCAGACACGTACTAGACAGCTACAACTAACTACTACACAGAACTATGCTAGAACTACTATACAGTCTATAACCAAGTAAGTGTGTCAAAAGTATTATAAAACTCCTAATAATGACATAACCTTTTTAAAATTCGAAGTAGCAACCCCCGTTACAATTTACAGTATGGCAACACCAGCATACAGCAAGGTCGTCTTTGCAAATGAATCACTCGCCGCTCACCTAAATGAGAAGTCATTGGCAGAAACAAAAACTTAGAAGGTCGCACAACAGTTATTTTAATTATCTTTTGAATTTCCAATCTGCGTGCGCGCAGTTAGGTAAACTTTTTAAATACTCGATGAGCGAGGCGACCACAGAAATAAAAGGTAAGCTGATGAAAGTGTTGCATTGTTTTTTTTTTTTTTTTAAACTTTGACGATTGTGCTAATTGCTCACTCGTATTGCTTTAATTTTAAAAAGGCAACAAAGATGGCTGACTAAATTTTTTCACTGCTATAGTCATCATCATCATCTCCGCGTTAATTCATAATCTTTTTCAGCTTTTGGGTCTGGGGTCCGCTTTAACAGTCTAAGTGCTGATTTTGGCTAAACTTCGATTATTTCCGTTAAGCGACTGCTGTCTGACCTCCACAACCCGAAGGAGATATCTAAGCATTGCAGTTTGACCAATTGTTGGACTTTTGAGGGCTCCAACAACCTGTAACGACTGCCATTAGATGTTCGTATGGCGACCGGGCCCAACGGCTTAGCGTTTTTTCCGAGGCACGACCAGACCAGTGGAAATATTCACATTGACGCAAATATTTGCACCCGCGCCTGCTTGCGCAGCGGCCGCGTTCGCTACCGCTACGCCACGGAGACTGTCCACTGTTTTCACCACAGAACAGATGAAGTTATTAACTGTTCCGTGGTTTTCACGTATCTTTATAAAATTTGCCGCGGTCGTTTCGAGGATGAGTGACGAACCATTACATATCGATACCAGTACCTCCAAAAGCACGTTAAAAGCCGTTGGTCTCGCATGTCATTGATTGACTTTTGACAACTATGTTGGGGGTCTACTTCCAGTGTAACCTGAATACCTTCATTTTACGAGGAGCGACTGGCTTTTTGACCTTCATAATCATTTAATAGGTAACATGATACCCCGTATTAAAACTGGTTATCAGACTGGATCTTCTGGCTACCCGTAATGACTGGCTAAGATTACGTATAACAGCCGGGACAAACGGAATAAAAGACGGTCTTAAAAGTCTGTGAAATTGGTTCTGAGTTGCGAATTGACGCAGTCACGTACAAATACGGAAATCGCAAAAAATGCATGATTCAATAAAATTAAGTCTCATTGCTGACGATTCACTCAAAGATCCAAAACCAATTCAATTCAATTACTTCATACTGATTTCATTGCACAATGTAAACAATTTAAAAGTTTTACTTCCTTTTGTCAATTGACGATATTTCATTCTTTGTAAGTCTTCTACTTGACAAGCATTTTAGCTACAAATAAATTTAGATTAGTCCACTGCATCACGAATCTGTCTTACCAGTGAGCTGTGTGGATCACAGTTTTGTCGTACAATGAATCCCACTAGATAATCTTAGCGGAGCAAAAACTTCTTATACAAACTGTCAAGTTCTTTTATTTTTCATTTCTCCTTAATTTGTTATTAAATCCAACAGTTTAAGCACAACATTTCAGTAATACAATTACACAACCTAATTAAAATAGCGTAAAAAAAACTCCACACATTATCACAAAACACTATTCAGTACACATTTTTTTTAACAAACGAACATAACCTACAAATTTACAAAGCGAATTTTGCAAACAAAAGGTTAACAAAATGAAAGTTGATCCAACAATCAAAATTGAACCCTGTCTAGATTGTTTTAGACGTTATGAAAGATGCAAAAATAAATTGGCGGGCGAGGTCTTTAACCTACGCTAACGGAGAACACCGTTATTTCCCGCGCAAACAATATGGCTGCCGAGGCAAAGGCTCGTGGCGTAAGTCCTATATTTTTTTTTATTGTGAAATCTATTTTTTATAAATAAAATGAGGTGCGATACGGCTATTTGTTGGCTTAGCAATTAAAATTATGACTCGCGTCTGTCGCCATTTTAGATACCTACAGGAAAACTTCTGTTGTACGGAAGTTATATTAAAGTCACGGTAATAATAAAATTGTAACGCAATCGTACATTCATGTTTTTAATAAAAAAAGAGGGAGGTACTGAAAATGGGAACAGAAAACGTGGAACGTCTTTTCGCCAATCCAATTTTAAAAATGGAATAATGATGGAATACATAATCTTTTGACACATTATTGAAAAGAAAATGGCAATGAAATTTTGAAATTCATTTGCCAATACCTACCAATTAATTAATTTAAATCTAGTTAACTAGCAATTTATGCGAATTTGTCAAGCACGAAATATCAACAGTTGTGAAAGTCGTTGAGCGTTTATCCCTCCCCTCCGTTGGCATAGCGACATTAGTAGCGTCAAAGAAATAATTGGATTAATAATTCTCAGGAAAATATTTTTGTCGACAGATGTAAAAAATGTTTATTGATATAAATTGTAAGAGTACGTACCTATTTCTTTTTAATTGGTTTCAAATTCACCGTACGAAGCATCAGTAAAAACTAATACTTATTCAAGTACAGTCAGTCACACAGATTACAATATAAGTAGTAGATTGATAACGTCAATTTGACATTTCATACGATTCGTGAAAAATGACAGCTGGATTAGACAATTTGGATCTTCATTCATCATCATCATCATTTCAGCCGAAAGACGTCCATTGCTGGACATAGGCCTCCCCCACGGTTCTCCACGACGACCGGTCCTGCGCCTCCCGCATCCAGCGGTTTCCCGCGACCTTCACCAGGTCGTCGGTCCATCTTGTCGGGGGCCTACCCACGCTACATCTTCTGACGGCCCCATCGGGCATCGGTCCTACGGGCAATGTGTCCAGCCCACTGCCACTTTAGTGTTGCAATTCTTCGGGCTATGTCGGTTACTCTCGTTCTTCTGCGGTTCTCCTCATTCCTGATTCGATCGCGCAGTGAAACCCCAAGCATAGCCCTCTCCATTGCCCTTTGAGTGACTTTGAGCCTTCTTATAAGGCCCATTGTTAGCGACCACGTCTCAGTTCCATAAGTCATCACTGGCAACACACACTGGTCGAAGACTTTTGTCTTGAGACACTGAAAATTTGGATAATTAAGTTAATTTGTAAAATGATCATGATTCTCTTGATTGCCTATCAGTTGAATGCTATCGACTAATGGAATGAAATAGCAGAAAAAACTCAGAATAACAATATGTAGTTAAGCTGACACAAGCTTTACCTATTTCCGTTTTCTTCTTCTATTTCTTCAGCCTATAGAGGTCCACTGTTGGACAAAGGCCTCCTGCAAGGATTTCATTGCTTGAGAAGGGGTTTGCCATAATCTCCACGCTTGACAGGCGGGTTAAGGATGGCAGGCATTTGATATTCCACAGGAGAATGGCTGCTGCCCGCTTCCCTGGTGAGAGTTCCCTTAGTCGCCTCTTACGATACCCACGGGAGCATTACTGTCATGTAAATGACTGATGAAGAATGGCACCCGGATTTGATAATTCGGACGGATATGTAATTTGATTGTCCAGCTGATGATGACGTGAGAAAGCTCTCATCACAATCACAGGTGGCTATTTGAAGCCATTGAGGGCACAGTATAATGCAGTAATCTATTACAGTATAACATATCCGGGCTACAATAGCTACCGGTGAATTAAAAGGCTTGATTCACACTTTTATAACTATTGTTGTATAACAATAGGCTAAGCGTGAGTGACAAACCGGCCTACATGAGTGGGTTGAATGATTTTTATAAATTAAACTAGCGCTTGACCGCAATCCCGCCTGATGGTAAGCAGTGACGCAATCGTTGATGGTAAAGCGCATTAGTTTATAAAATTACCTACTGATCAACATAGAAGAATAAATCATTAACTGTTCCGGTTTCGAGCTAAAATAACAAAGACCTAGTGAGGTCTACCAACATGCGCTGGGCTTCTCACTCTCCGTATATGAGAGGGTTTAGGCTCTCAGCCTCGCATACAGATCCTCCTCTCATAGAACCCTTTGTATTAGTAGTGGAAACTTTATAGGCTGATCTTTGGACTCTTGCATGATATTGATGCAATGAAACCGTATGTTCACTTACCAATAATTGTCCCCGCGTTGTTGGTATGAACAATGAACGTACGATCTAAGTGTAGGGTTATTAAGTTGTTATATTGTAAGTAAACATTTGTGAATTTAAAGATGAGTCTACGCGCCGAATAATCTTGTACACCTAAACATGTGATCGACTGTACTTTTTAAATTAAATTCATTCTCTTTTTAATTGTTTTATATTCAAATTTAGAATCTCTTTCTTATTCCAGCCAGAAACAAATGCTACCTACACCCATAGTCAATTAGAGTTTTAGTTCAGTAATGTCAGAATTGCATGTCTAACAGTCGTAGTGTTGCCAGCTTATCGCCTTATAGCATCTAACCTATTTCGTAGCTCGGTGGCTGATTATTGTATAGAACTCTTTGGTAAACAATAAATCCTATTTAATTTTCTCCATCTCATTAGTTTAATGTCATGAATGAAGTAGTAGCAAAGACAAATCGCGTGTCTTGCGACTTTCATTATGAACGAAGCCGCGGTTGTATAAAAATACAACAAAATATTAAAATAATAACTTCAACTTGACATTACAAGTAGGGAAGAATCGTTTCGACCCCTCTGAATAATTAATTATAAATAAGAACTAACCTCAAAGAAGAAAAACTCTTTTGTCTTTTAATTTATCTTTTGGCGGGAATCCGTAGCTTTTCTTTATTTATGGATCTTTAATCCTTCGGAGCGTGGAGGATTAAGTAATTAGAAAAAGGATAAATTTATTTTTAATTATAAAATATCAAATATTAAATAAGTATTAGAGGGGTTCGTGGTTAAATAACAACAGCTGTACGTGCCGATTGAAGGTTAAGCTAAGGTCGTGGGTGGTCACTATCTTCAGTGTTTGAGAAAGTCTTCAAAACCTATTGCTATTTAGTCTTATTCTCGGTGGTAGGCCATAAGCAGAAGCAGCAGGCAGAAGTTATCACCCACCAGACAAAATCTTGCCGCCAAGCGATTCGTCGTGTTCGGCATGATGTCTGGTGAAGCCGTACGGAGGACGGGTCTGAGCAGTTGTGTTGCGATGTGTGCTGGGTACGATGCACCAAATGAACCGCCGTCGTCCTTCCTATTCACTCAGTTCTTTTTTTAAGTGAATTGGCTCTTAATAAAATAGTGTGCTCTACCATCAAAGATAGCATCACTGCTTACTATCAGGCGAGATTGCTGAGGCACATGATAAGATATGACAGCCATTATTAAGATTTTACAAGCAAAGAGCATTCCACTTATTGTATGTCAGATGTCAAAGTGACAGATAAAAAGAAAACATTTTCTTATTTACAAATTTAATATGGAAGCTTTTACCAAACAATTTCTTACCAATTAATCAAAATATTTATTCATTCGAAATAATCACTCGAATAAGAGGAAAAACTTGACTGCTTTTTTACGTATTATTTATACAATATGTTAAGAAAACCCTGTCCGACCCGTAAGGATAGTAAAGGTTAGGTAAACACATGACCAAATAACATATGAAATTTTACATAATCATCATAGTAACAATACTACTCTTTTTCCCGCAAATTAACTCCAACTTCCCCAAAATTTAGTAATTTTTAAAAAGTGACAACATTATCTTTGGCGGTATAATTTTGAGCGAATAGCGATGCGACCGCGTGCCGCGTGCCCTGCCCCTCTTCACCCGCGCCTGTATGGCCTACCGCACATGTTTTAAGTTACCTCTTTTTGAGAAATAATATTCATTTTTTTAGGGGGATTTTTTTAAGATTAGCCCGGTTTTGTATCCATTAGTAGAATCAGTTGTCGATACCTAACAATACCTTCACGGATCGGACAGGGTTTTCTTTACATATTGTATAGATGTTGCTAGCTGCGCCCTGATGTTTTACCCGCATAAGATGCGACCCCAAGGGAATACCGGAGGTATAACACGAAGCACAACTAAAGTATTCCGTTTAGCAGACCCGCTGGTGGGATTCGAATAAAAATTTAAAATTACTAATTTCCACAAAGCACAGCTATGAATATCACTTCCTTAATGAGGAAACTAAGAAATAAAAAAGTCGATATTATATTTATTATTTAAAACATTGATAAAATAATAAACTAAGGTAGATATGTCACTAGCGCACTAAAAATGAAGCGTACAAATGGAGGTAAGTCCTGTATCTCGCTTTAGTCACTCTCGATACACTCTTAAAAACAAACGACAAACACTAACAGCGCAAACGACAGACACTAGCCATCTTTTTCTTCTCTATGCTTTAGATTGCGCCCCATCTCACTCACACTGTACCAATGTATGCCGAATAAAAATATGCATGTGCTGCTGCTGTGTTCGGCACATTTTTTTTTTGGTCAGTTTGTTAGAATATATCGTATCTGTTTAATATTTTATCAATGATTTAAAAGACTAAATTAAAATTCTAACAACATTCCCTTCTCTCTGCATATAGCCTCTGAACTGGGTTCTTTTTAAAGGAGTCCTGTCCTTCAACAAGAACTGGTGCTCAGAGGTTATACAATATGTAAAGATACCCCGTCCGACCCACAAGGATAATAAAAGTTAGGTAAACACATGACCAAATAATATATGTCATTTTACATAATCATCACACTAACAATGCTAATGAATTTTGAAATAATCTTATGTTTTTCGCGAATTAATTCCAACTTCCCGAAAATTTGGTAATTTTTTAAAAAGTGACAACACCATTATTGCCGGTATTACTATGAGCGAATAGCGATACGACCGCGTGACGTGTGCCCTGCCCCTCTTCGCCCGCGCATGTATTGCCTACCGCAATGTATTAAGTTACCTCTTTTTGCGAAATAATATTTACTTTTTTAGGGGTTTTTTTTTAAAGTTTAGCCCGGCTTTTTAGGCATTAGTAGAATCAGTTATCGATACCTAACAATACCTTCGCGGATCGGACAAGGTTATCTTTACATATTGTGTACAGAGAGAAGTGGAATGAAAGTAGAGGCCTTCGCCCTGTAGGGTGACATCAGGGGCTTTTAATAATAATAAAGCAACTGTCTGGGTTAGAAGTCAATCCTACGACCTACAACTTGAAAGTCGCGTTACCACTAAGCTAACACTGCTCCCATCCCCCATTTAATATTATGTAGTAATCAAACAAAAACCGGTTACAAGCTCGTGATATATAATATTATATATTAAATATATTTAATTATCAACCCACAACATCGTTTGACAACATCAGTGACAGTCTCATTAAATTGCTAATTAATAAATTAACATGATTTTACGAATTCGTATTAATTAAGTTGGTATGGAGCTATGGGGGGGCGTCATCCCCCTATGAAGTAATTGATAATCGATACTATGAGACTTGGGGAAGTAAGAATCTATAGAGCGCTTCGTTGTGTATGCCGAAGGAGTTTGGTCGGTGGGGCAGTCCGTATATCGGCAAGCGTAGTGTAGATACCTTCCAGCCTGATGAACCGACGAGATAAGAAACTGGCTGGGACTGACTGGTGAAGATAGGCGAAGGACGAAATGTTGTGGCGGAGCTTGCAGTGGCCTATAGTCTGCGTTGATTGACAGAGCATTTATGTGCAACACACGCATGGCTAATGTGGGTTGATGGATTTCCCATATACTTATTCTGATTTCTTGTCATGACTTAGGACCAAAAATCAGAATATATGGGATAATATATGACATATATAGGCGTTTCCTTTTTTTTTGGATTGGAAGTCATCAATTGACCTATCCCGCTCTGGGCGGAGCGAAAGGGTGTAACAGTCTTTTGCCGACTAAAATCCACCTTCACTAGCCTGTGCCAGTAACCACGGTAAGTTGGTTTTCTCGCAATATTTTCTTTCTCCATTTTTGAGAGCAACGGTGATGAAATAAATTATACAAAGACAATTTATTATTTATGGTAGGTATATTCTATCTTTATGCCGGTTTCCAATTAATATTATTATGGTATACATAACAAAGAGTAGTCTATTGTGTCTGCTGTGTTCGAAACTTCGATCTTCATACAACTCGGAAGTCGGCGGCACCACTGATCTCCAAGAGGGTTTACAAAGACTTTTACTTATTCATACCCTTTTTTTAAGGATGGGAATTCATCAAATGACCTCTCCTTGTCTGAGCACCTGTGATCCTTCACTTGCCTGTGCGCCAGGGATCAAGGTATCTCTTTCCAACTAACCACCGCCCTGGCAGATTATTTGTCTAACTGCCACCTTGAACGGGACGGGGGAGTGGAGCTACCACTCTCAGGCTTATAAAGTCTATTATTTATCCATACCCTAAAGCACTTCATTCGGAATAAACCACATTAACGGAAATTAAGAAGGTTCCTTGAGTGCTTTTCAGGAATAAGACGAAAGTTGTACTAATGCAATAAATTTCATTCGATTGGAGATAGGCTTGTTGTTATCAGATATGGACGAACATTGATTACTTTACGATAGTTGATTGGATAGTCATTAAAAAAATATTCATAAATATTTTAGAGGCCAAAAATCAGCAGTTAGGTTGGTAAAGCGGACCTCAGACTCCAAAGTTGAAAAAGCTTCGGATGCAACTAGGATTAACGCTGAGATGATGATGATGATAATTTTAGAAGCATAAGGAATAGGGTGTAGAGTTCATGGATTCACCATAGAAAAGGACCATATGACGAGATGGGTGTCGTGTCTGGTGGACAACGGCCCGATGACTTATAAATGTAGGAAAGTTGCGAGGTAAATTGTGCTTGCGCGATGCAGAAGTTTGTGTGACGTCAGTATGGTGTGTAGTTCGCATGTGGAGTTGTACATACCGATTACCGCTACAATAAATCTATACTAATATATAAAGCTGACGAGTTTGTTTGAATCCCTTCATAAGAAAGGAGACAAAGTAACTATTTCAAACTATCGTCCAATAGCCCTGATACCGATATTGTCAAAAATATTTGAGAAAGTGATTTATAATTCCCTTAACTCGTTCTTTGAAACAAATGATATATTCGCTAATGAACAGTATGGGTTTCGAAAAAATAGAAACATAAACAAAGCAGTATCTGAGCTGGTGGCGGAAATTTTAAAAAATGTTGATAAAAGGAACCCCATTGCCGTGGTTCTCATGGATATGTCTAAGGCGTTCGATCACGTGGACCATAAAATATTATTAGGTAAGTTAGAACGTTGTGGTGTCCGAGGAAATATATTGAGCCTAATAGAATCTTATCTACATGGAAGAAAACAAATTACAGTTATAAATAGAATTTGTACCAAATCAAAGAGAGAAGTTGCTCACAAGTCGTCCGTTGGGTATACAACTTGCGGTGTACCCCAAGGGAGTGTCCTTGGGCCTTTGCTCTTCCTCATTTTTATAAATGATTTGCCAAAATGTACCGGCTACCAGACTGTCCTGTTTGCTGATGACAGCACCATTATTATACCGTGTGAAGACTTGGAATCATATGAAAATGATATAAATAATTCCATCTATTGCGTTATTAACTGGCTACATACAAATAAACTTAAAATAAACTTAGGGAAAACACACGTTTTGACGTTCCAACAAAGAACAAAAAAACAAATTTTAAATATAAAATATGTAGACCAAAAAATACATGAAACCAACAGTGCCAGATTCCTAGGACTTTATTTGGATAATCATCTAAATTGGAAGGATCATGTGGGTAGTGTTTGTTCAAAATTAAACCAATATTCTTATGCACTGTATAATCTTGCAAAAATATCCAATGAATCTGTAGTGTTGATTGCATATAAAGCGTTTGTGTCATCGACCATATCTTTTGGTATAATGTATTGGGGAAATTCCAGCGATAAAGAGATTGCATTCAAAGCCCAGAAGAGATGTTTGCGTGCTGTGTTTAAGCTAAAACAGACTGATAGTTGTAGACCCTTATTTAACAAATATAAACTACTTACTTTGCCTTGTACGTACATTTACGAGACAGTAGTATTCGCAAAATCAAACATGCATTTGTTTCCAACATTGAGATCAAAAAGACGATATAGAGAGATATGTGCTGCTCCACACAAAACTGCACTGTACTCAAAGAGCTTTCTAGGAATGGCACCCAAATTATATAATAGATTACCAAATAAATTAAAGGATCTTGACAGCATACACCATTTCAAAAAGGCTCTTTTTAATTTGTTGTGCGAGAAGACTTATTATACGCTTAGTGAATATTTGGATGATCAATTGATGTAGGGACGGTTTTGTTATTAAGGAATTATTTTATTTAATCTCTGAATTTGTTTTAATTATTAATTTTGACTGTATGATTATATCCTTTTTTTAATTTGATTGTATTTTATGATAATTTTACTGTGAATATTTGTACACCTTCGACGGTAAGACATAGTGTTCATTTTATATTGACATCACCATCTGTATTACCTACCTATGTTCTACAAATAAATATCTGATTCTGATTTGTTTGTTTGAACGCACTAAAATCTCAGGAACTGCTTGTCCGAATTGAAAAATTCTTTTTGCGTTGGATAGCCCATTAATCCAGGAAGGCTTTAGACTAACAACAGTAGCGGTGCAAAACAAAAAAAAAAAAAAAATGCTGTAGCTGGCTGGGCGCTAGTACTTTATGTAGTTATGTTCTTATTGTAACAAGTAAATGGTACACCAGAGACTACTACAGTCTTTGTCTCGTCATCCACATGTTAATCAAATATTTCTGTCTTGTTAAAACCAGCTTTAGGGAAACTTGTGTCCTCAGAATCGTCAAGTGTAATAAAAGCTTAACTTTGACATATGTCAAAATAAATTGTGACAGAGATTTACTTGCCATATTAAAACACAATTTAATTGCGAAAGAAGGTTTGGCTGTTTCTCACGCTTTCAGGCTAAAACGATGAACAAATTTGGATAAAATTTGGCACATGTGTAGATTATAACCTGGAAAATTAAATAGGCTTATTGTCGTCCTGGGTGGCAGACTAACCAATGTACAATAAAATAGAATCTGAACTTAACTGGATGCCCTTAATCTCAAATACTATTTTATATTTCAGAGCAGGCTAGGTAGCACAAGTAAAATTTTGATAGGTTTTTGTGCAATTTTCAAGTCAGTCTCAGGTTGCATGTTGATTAAAGTATGATTCACAATTGTAACAAACAAATTTAATATTTCATTTAATAGTAACATTCAATTTTAAACTTACTAACTTAACGCAAGGAGGTGCGGGTTTGTTCCCCGCGCAGTGCAAATATTTGTGTGCATGAATATGAATATTTGCACTGGTCTGGTCGTGCCTCGGAAAGCACGCTAAGCCGTTAGTCCCGGTTGCCATACGAACATCTAATGGCAGTCGTTACGAGTTGTTGGAGCCCTCAAAAGTCCAACAATTGGTCTAACTGCAATGCTTCGATATCGCCTTTGGGTTGTGAAGGTCAGACGGCAGTCGCTTCATGGAAAATACCGAAGTTTAGCTAAAACCAGCAGTTAGACTGGTAAAGCAAATCCCAGACTCCAAAGCTGAAAAGCTTCGGATGCCACTGGGATTAACGCTGAGATGATGATGATTCAATTTTAAACTTCAGAAACGTTGAAAAGACAAACAATCCAATACGAGATCAAAACATGAGCAAAGATTAAAATCCTACCATTATTCTTGAAAATTCCCAGCCTCACACATCCGCACAGCTGACGATGCAGACGTAACGCGCCAACGAACAGGAAAGAATTTTAAAAAAGGAACCCTAAGAGTTTCCCGGGTGTCATTGACAGATGCGTCCAAAATGGCCGCTCGTGGTGTTGCCAGTAATAAATATTCAACGATTTATTGCGTGCTCTGTATTTTAACAAATGGTGGGTGTGTATTGTGTTTTTAGTATTGAAATTAATTAACTTTCGAGTGTTATGTATGACTGTCGGTTTAGGAGAATAGCTAATGTGGAAAATAGGTCAGTTCCGGTTCCCATGGGTGCCGTAAAACATTGAACGAAAATATTCTGACAGGCAAAGAGAAAGTACCCACTTAGGTAATCCATCATTTTGTACATGTATTCAATCAATATACAAATGTATTTTGACATTTTTCTTCGTGGTCCTCAATATGGTCTCTTGGGAAGGGGAATAGTAAGTGCTGGCTTCTTTGAAGTTAAGCAGAAACCCTTCTCATTCAATAGCTGGCCATTACGAATGGCCTTTCAAGAACTTTAGAAACAGTTGACTGCAATGAAAGAGTCTCACTCTTTTTGAAAAATAAAATAACATAACCACATAGAGGACGACCGTCTTATCTATAGAGCGCAGTCCACACTGCCTCTCCTCATTATTTTAACCCTGGCAACTCTATTCAAATTTTAATTTTTAAATCGACTAACAAACGCAGCTACGTTACGTCGGCTACGTTACGTCTTGTTTTCTTTTTTAGTCGATTTTTTTTATACAGCCTGGCGCGTCGTCGAGTGCTGTCGCTATTCAGCTCTTAATTAATGTTTGTAAAGTAATTAATTCGTTATGACGTCATTTCTCATGTGTAAGGGAACTCGGGGAATGATCACATTGTACTGGCAATGTTGTGATCATATTAGGAGTTAAAAGGGGATATTGTGTACATTGCGAACAGTATATTAAATGTATATTAGAGCAGTGGTAGCTTAGTGGTATGGGACTCAACTTACAAGTAGTAGGTCGTAGGTTCGAAGTCGAAACCAATCAGGCGTTTAGTTTGTGCAAATTATTTCATCACCACTGCTCTCAATAATGATGAAGAAAAAAATCGTGAGGAAACCGGCATGTCTTCTTCTTCTTCAGCCTATGGATGTCCACTGCTGGACAAAGGCCTCCCCCAAGGCTTTCCACGCTAACCGGTCTTTTGCTGCCCGCATCCATCGGCTTCCCGCGACCTTCACCAGGCGCACCTTGTTGGGGACCTCCCTACGCTGCGCTTTACTGCCCCATCGGCCATCGGTACTACGAGCAATGTGCCTTGCCCACTGAAATGAAATGAAATGAAATGAAATGAAATGAAATCGTTTATTAAGCAAGTAGGATCACTGATCACTTTTACACATCATGTTTATTTTTTATTTTATTTTTTTAACTAGATGAAGCCGGCATTTCCTAACTGACTACCTCTGAGAAGAAATGGCCGAAACAAACTCAGGGATCATCGTCTTTTTTCAAGTCCAGACATTAAAAATGAAAATGTTTACAATAATTTACATTATAATTACGCATATTGCTTAATAAAAATTAACAATGCTTAACAGAGCGAGCAGCTCAATCCCAAGCTTTTTTGTCTTCTAAATAATCTGTGATTTTATAATACCCCTTTTTGCAAAGTTTGGCCTTTATATGGTTCTTAAATCGTTTAATGGGTAAGTTTCGAACGTCCATGGGAAGCTTGTTGTAAAAGTGTATACATTGGCCCATGAACGAGTTGCCTACTCTGTGGAGACGAGTGTGATGTAAAGCAAGATTGTGTTTGTTCCTGGTATTTATATTATGAATATCGCTTATCTTCTTAAAATTCGAGATATTTTTATGAACATACATAAGATTTTCAAATATATATTGTGAAGCTACAGTCAGAATGTTCACCTCTTTGAACTTTTCTCTAAGAGATTCCCTAGGACCAAGGTTATAAATGGCTCGAACAGCCCTCTTCTGTAAAACAAAGATGGTATTGATGTCCGCACAAGTTCCCCAGAGAAGAATCCCATAAGTCATGAGACTATGAAAATAACTAAAATAAACAATTCTGGCTGTATCCACATCAGTTATCTGTCTAATTTTCTTAACAGCAAAGGCGGCAGAACTGAGTCTACCCGACAGCTTCTCAATGTGAGGACCCCATTGTAACTTGGCGTCAATAGTTAATCCAAAAAAAACTGTCGACTCGACAGGGATCAACTCTACTCCATTCAGTTGAACATTGGTACTTAGCTGCCTGACATTTGGCGTAGAAAATTTAATGACTTTAGTTTTTTTCATTTAAAAGGAGGTTATTTACATTAAACCAATGGACAACTTTAGAGAGTGCATTGTTAACTTCGTCAAAGTTTGTTAGCTGACGCTTGACTTTAAAAATAAGAGAAGTGTCATCCACGAACAATACTATGTTGTGATTATCCCTCACGTGATGAGGTAAGTCATTAATATAAATTAAAAACAAGAATGGACCTAGAATTGAGCCCTGCGGAACGCCCATAGTGACCACAGATCCTGCAGATCTCTTGCCATTAACATCAACCCTCTGAATTCGATTATTCAGATAAGAAGTCAGAAGGTCGAGTGCTCTGTCCCTCAAACCATAATGGTACAATTTCCTGATAAGAGTATAATGATGTACGCAATCAAAGGCCTTGGACAAATCACAAAAAATACCAAGAGCATCTTGCGATTCCTCCCAGGCCCCAAATATGTTCTTTAGCAACGCCACGCCCGCATCCGTAGTTGAACGACCCTTTGTAAAACCAAATTGTTTCACGTGCAATAAATTGTATAAGTTAAAGTGCCTCAACAATTGTTTCAAAATTAATTTTTCAAAAATTTTGCTCAAAGTTGGTAATATCGATATTGGCCGAAAATTCGTGGGATCAGTTGTACTACCAGATTTGAACAGTGGAATTACTTTGCTTAGTTTCATCAAATCAGGAAATACACCAGATGTGACACAAGAATTAAAAACAATTGCTAAGAAAGGTGCGATAACATCTATTATTGAAGCTACAGTGTATACTGACAAACCCCAATGATCGGCAGTTTTTGCACTGCCACTTAAGTTTAGCGACTCGCAGAGCTATGTCGGTGACTTTGGTTCTTTTCTGTCATCAAGCCAAAATTTGGAAGACATGTTGCAACATCTACCAAACCGCACTGGGCCCGAGTGGTAGATTACGGCCCACTCCCTCTCACCGAGAAGAGGCCTGTGTCTCAGGAGTGGGAACATAATAGGCTAATTACTGATTATGTTTACATGTAGGTTGTAAACGAGTAACAGAATCTTGCCCAATAGTGGGACGATAAAAAAAGGTTGATGATGATACAGTTAGTATAATCAGCAGGGTAATTGGGGTCACAAATGTCTTTCCATGGCGCCTCCGCCGGGCCGGAACAAGCGGGGTAGACCAAAGAAGTGCTGGCTTGACGTTGTAAGAGATGACAAGCGTGCCAACAAGCTCTTACCACAGGATGCTAAAGATAGCGCGAAATGGAGGAAATTAAGCAAGAAAGCGGACCCCGGGCTCCAACGCGAAAGCCGCGTACGCAACCGGGATAAACGCTAAGATGATGATGATGAATCAGCAGGGTAATTATAAAACACACTATCAGTAGCAATGAGTTTCATTGTGTCAGTTCGACAACACTAATTGCGTTATTTTATCGAGGTCGTTTTTTATTTTAAGGTCCGGCAGTACTTCACACCTGGGCAGCTTCTAATGTTATAAAAAGTACAGGTCCGTTCGTGTGTGGAGTACTGCAGCCACATTTGGGCTGGTGCTGCCAAGTGTCACCTGGCCACTTTGGATTCAGTGGAGAGACGTGCAAAGAGGCTGATTGGTGACCCTGATCTAACTCGAGTTGGTCTCCAAAGCCTAGAGCACAGGCTTAGAGTAGCCAGCCTTTCGGTGTTCTATAGGATGCATTTCGGGGAGTGTGCGATGGAATTGCATGATTTAATTCCCCCATCTCCGTTCCACCAGCGGACGACCCGTCGTACGGCTGGTTTCCACCCTTACGTTGTTAACACCATTACGATCCGGACGAAGCGCTTCGCCTCCTCCTTTATACCGCGTACATCGTGGGACTGGAACAATTTGCCCGCGGCGGTGTTTCCGTCGGACTACAATTTGAGTGTCTTCAAGGCTAGAGTGAATAGGCTCTTAATAAACTAGTGCGCTTTACCATCAACGATTGCGTCACTGCTTACCATCAGGCAGGATTGCGGTCAAGCGCTGGTTTATAATATGTAAAAAAAAAAATATTTACGTTGTTGGGCGAACACATTATTCGAATATACGAAGCAATAGATTTGCAATATGCTCCAATTGATACTGTACGCTGATGCTGGAGTCATCATCATCATCACAGCGCTAATCCCAGTCGCATCCGAGGCCTATTCAGCTTTGGAGTCTGGGGTCCGCTTTACCAGTCCAACTGCTGAAATGGCTAAACTTCTACATTTTCCGTAAAGCGACTGCCGTCTGACCTCCACAACCCGAAGGCGACATCAAAGCATTGCAGTTAGACCAATTGTTGGACTTTTGAGGGCTCCAACAACCCGTAACGGCTGCCACTATATGTTTGTATGGCAACCGGGATCAACGGCTTAACGTGCTTTCAGAGGCACGACCAGACCAGAGCAAGTATTCATATTCATGCATACAAATACTTGCACTGCGCGGGGATCGAAACCGCGCCTGCTTGCTCAGCGGCCGCGTCCGCTACCGCTACGCCACGGACGCTGTCAACGCTGATGCTGGAGTATAATGGGTAAATACCAGTGTACTTAATGAATGTAAGTACTTCCATATACCCCTTTCCGTTAATAGTTTAAAT
>JADWQK010002093.1:0-99549 GCA_017933935.1 Sesamia nonagrioides | reverse complement strand
CACATGCCCGTACCATGACAACCGATTTCCACACAACTTTTCAGCTACCGGTGCCACTTTCAGACTTCCTCTTATGTACTCATTTCTTATTCTATCCATTCGTGTTACACCACACATCCCTCTTAGCATTCTCATCTCGGCTGCATGCAATTGCCTTTCATTCATCCCTTTCGTAGCCCAACATTCTGATCCATACAAGACATGTTTGTATGTATGTTTATTTGTTTGTTTGTTTGTTTGTTCGCGCTAATCTCAGGAACTACGGGTCCGATTTGAAAAATTATTTTTGCGCTGGATAGCCCATTAATAAAGCCCAGGAAGGCTTGAGGCTATATAACATCATTCTGCGACCAATAGAAGCGGAGCATAACTAACACGCGAACGAAGTCGCTGGCGGCCTCTAGTGTTATATACAGAGTTAAGAGAAGCGTTGAGGTGATTCTAAGCTACACTTTCGAAAATAACTGTAATTTCCTCTCAAATTCATACAGACTCGTTGTTGGATAATACTGAGTTTCAATCTAATAGCTGAATAAAATGGATTGTCTTAATCAATCCATTCTTCTATGAAATGCGCTTCCTCTTGATATCAGAATAGCCGCCAGCGGTTTGTATTTAAGCGGAAATTGCAGAGTTATTTTCTTAACAATTACGGTAGAGTTATCTCAACACCTCTCTCTCAAATTTTAGTATTATATATATACAATATGTAAAGAAAACCCTGTCCGACCCATAAGGATAATAAAGGTTAGGTAAACACATGACCAAATATAATATAAAATTTTACGTAATCATCATAATAACAATACTAATGAATTTTAAAATAATCTTTTTTTCCCGCGAATTAATTCCAACTTCCCCGAAATTTGGTAATTTTTAAAAAAGTGACAACACTATTTTGACGGTACGCTTATGCGATTCGACCACGCGTCGCATGCCCTGCCCCCCGTCGCCCGCGGAAGGGTGTTCTACCGTACATGTATTAAGTTACCTCTTTTTGCAAAATAATATTTATTTTTAGGGGGATCTTTTTTTTAAACTTTAGTCCGGCTTTGTCGGCTTAGTAGAATCAGTTATCGATTCCTAACAATACCTTCACGGATCGGACAGGGTTTTCTTTACATATTATACACGCTGGAATTTTAATGGTTGTTTTCCCGCGGCAGAACGATTTGCTTTAAGGAGTACTTTCGATGAATAGAGTAAAAAACAAAAATTTTTGTATTATAAAATAATTAAAAAGTAAATAAAAAAAATCATCAACTCGAAAAAGTGAGAAAAGTTAATTACGCTAGATACAACTTGTAGGTACTACCCGTACTACTCGGAATGTACATGAAACCGCCTCAAAGGAAAGCAATGTATTTAATGTTCTAACCATAATAAGCTCCCGTGCGTTTTTTTATCACTATGTTAAATCTGCCATTTCAAGTTTCTAATATTTAATTTCATGATGAAACGATTGTATTACTAAGACAGAACCGTTTCGCTGCGGGAAAACAACCATTAAAATTCCACGCTGTATATGTATTATAAGTATATATTTTGGTATCTTGGCTTATTTAAGTATCTGGTTAAACAGTGTTAAGATCTTTTTGAGCACCTGCCATTTAATCGCTTCACCGGCTGCTGTTGACTGGCAGAGAATGCCTAAGGCATTAAGTCCGCCTCTATAAACTTCATATGCGAAAGTGTAAATAAGTAAATTGTATTGATATTTCGAACATATCAGTAAAGCAATGGATCAAAAATATGCATAAATTGATCCAAATTGATTGTGTGTGTGTGTGTGTGTGTGTGTTACGTAAACCGTAATATAATCATTAGCCTCAGCAGTAGTGCTTGCGAACATTGTTTCTATAACCCGCTCAGATAAAGAAAGATCTGAAAATGGCGGCGGATACTTATGGTACGGTTGACAAAACATGCCTTTGTTCAATCACAAACCAAATGCTAAGATAGTAAAATGTAAAATTTACGTTGTAAATATTGTTATTTACAACGATTTCAAAAACAACAAAAAACAACAATATCAACAAAAACAACAAAATAACAGAGACTTTAGTGAAACGAAATTCGGACACGAAACGGAACTCGGAGTGCGTCAAAGTAGCTTGGAAAGCGAATCCTGAATTCTTGATTGATGACATTTTTTGCAGCGCTTACTTCACTGTGTGAGTATAGACAGCGATACGATAGTGAGTGAGAACGCATGAGAGCGGACGCCATTTACAGATCTTTTCTTTATCTGCGCGGGTTATGCAAGTCAGCTAACCGTGACACATTAAAAAGAATAGATTTGCTTATTGGTATTAAAATATATAGGAAAATATGACTAGGCTGAAGGCGTTTGAAGAGCCTGAACTAAATTTAAATAAATTCAACCTTTTTTTTTAGATCACAGGGATAGTGTTAATATGGACTTATGTCAATAAGTAACAATCATAATATAAACTTTTTACAAAAAAAAATAGAAACCGACTTCAAAAAACACTGAAAGGAAAAAATAATTTTACTTTTGTCATGGCTTTAGAAGTCGTTGGCGAGCTAAACGACAGAAACCTCGAGACACCGACTTCTAGAGCCATGACAGTCTTAGTCGAAATTCGAAAATTACATTTTTCACTTCATAACAATAATGGCAGCCATAACCCATGTTAAAATAAGTTCTCATCAATACGAAAAATCCCTATCTCAAAAAGTACTGAACCATTTTGATGAAACTTATAGTATTCCCTAAGTTGAACAATACATAGTACAACAAAAAAATAATTACATAAATTGGACTTTTAGTTCTGGAAATATGCGCGCACAAACATAAAAACATACATACATACACTTGGAATTTGGCTTCATACATACGGGTCGGGTCGGTTAAAAATGAGCACACACATTTGCACCACCTCAGATGCTTACCCCGAAATCGCCGCAACATCGATGCATCCGTTTGCATATGATGGTATAAAAGTCATTTAATCGCGCTTCAGCGAACATGTCCGGTGCTCTGCAAAGCCGAGGAAGCCCTAACAATATCCTCAGCGCATTATTATACTGAACTATGCTCGCAGTAGACATACCGAGTAGTTTCCGAGTATCTATCAAGCAGCACGTTGAGTCCAATCAGTCATTCAGTCCGGATTGCATACAAACCCGTAATAATATTATGATCGTGAAAGTAACTCCGAAACCGAAATACCGCAGTGTCTCAAGACAAAGTCTTCGACCAGTGCGTGTTGCCAGTGATGACTTATGGAATTGAGACGTGGTCGCTAACAATAGGCCTTGTAAGAGAGAGGGCTCTGCATGGGGTTTCACTGCGCGATCGAATCAGAAATGAGGAGATCCGCAGCAGAACGAGAGTAACCGACATAGCCCGAAGAATTGCAACACTAAATTGGCAGTGGGCTGGGCACATTGCTTGTAGGACCGATGCCCGATGGGGCCGACGGGTTCTCGAGTGGCGACCACGCACCGGAAGACGCAGCGTGAGTCCCCGACAAGGTTTACCGACGACCTGGTGAAGGTCGCGGGAAACCGCTGGATGCGGGAGGCGCAGGACCAGTCGTCGTGGAGAACCTTGGGGGAGGCCTAGGTCCAGCAGTGGACGTCTTTCGGCTGAAATGATGATGATGATAAAAGGAACTCACACTTACTCAAGGTCTGTCTGTATACCGTTTTAGGCCTTACGATGAAACTTAGCATACAGGCCTAATACAGGAACGTGGAGATTGGAAAATGATAGGAGAGGCCTATTCTCAGCAGCAGATGATGAAGTTAGCACACAGGTATACTAATACCTTGGTTAAGAATACCTTTCTTTTCACGTTAGTACGCCCCTTGATATAAACTTTGACCACTACTCAGTCAAAGTCACAGTACAAAATAAAACGGAAGACATGATTAGTCTAAAGCTGTTTGGAGGTACACTCCTAAATAAAAGTCGTGGATACGGGAACAATAGTTTAATCACTACACTATCACAATTATAGGCGTAACATAACGCTAGTTAAAAATGGTAGGAAAAACACTGAGAATATCGAGATGAGTTATGGGAGTTGAAGTCTACTCTTTTATAACCGACCGCTTGTCGTAAGGTTTGTATACGTACTGGCGGCGATGCAAGCCGCAAGCGGAGTTATGTGTATTTGTTGTCAGAAACATAGGGTTGTAACATTAACTAGTGTTGTAATGCAATACGCCACAACCACCCCCCTGCGGTGACTACAGAGCGTTGAACGCTCGAACGAATTTGGTCTCTTTATCTACATTACAGTGGATAAAGAGACCAAAGCTGGAAGTCCTGCTAGAACACTGATATAATCCAGTACTAGCATGAGCAAAGTCGAAACAGTATTGCAAATTATAAAAGATTTTTTAAATCATTCAGCGAAATTAAAAGCAAACCCTGGCAAGCGAAAAGCCCGGCTAAAAGGTAAATTGAAGCTCCACAAACTAGGCAACAATCACAACAATAGGAAAAACAGTTCGCACAATAAGTCCGCACTCAGTAACACAAAGGGGTTGGTTTCAATGGACCAGGATCGGCCAGCTTTAGCCATGTAATCGGTATGGCGGCACGTTTCGATACTATTGTGCTGTTCCGTATTGGCGTATGCAGCTCGGTTTTATAGCTGCGTATTAGCAAAGGTTCAGTATTATTGTGATTGGCGTATTGTAAGGTTTTGATCAGCTTGGAACGGAAAAAAGTTGAGCATGGCTGAACAGACGCTTTGTTTTTTCCTTAGGGTGAAAAGGAAAATCCTCTTGGATGTCTGCTGCCCTGGGATGAGCGGCTAACATAGAAATGCAGAACCGATTGTAGTGGACGTTAAAAAGAAATGAAATAAAGATGTAACGTAAACTCTACTTTTATTAATAATGTAGGAATTAAAGTATATTTTTTTCATAAACTTACTTATATTCTTTTGGCAAATTAGTCTTGATTGCCGATTTAAGTTTTCATGCATTAAAAAACCTACCAGGTTAGATCTCAGTAGGCCCCTTGTAAACGACACGGTTAATAAACGCTACGGTGTAATAAACATTGCCGTATAAAAAAACGTATCCGTCAACAAGCTTCCACAAGTGGCATACAATACTGTCGATCGTGCCTACAGACGGCGCATAATAAACCGTAGTTTTTTCTCGGCATAGGACCTCCTTGTCCATTGACCATTTGACCATTGACAGATTGGCCATTCAATCAAACTTCTAACAATCGTAAGCCTATGTACTATCAGCTGTAGAAGTCCATTCCCACCTTAAAGACTACTGTCGCCTGCGCTAAACCGGCCACGCACACTACCGCATTATTTTTTTATCGCAGTCTTCGTCATTCTTTAAAGTAATGCAAAATTTCGTTACTTCATTTGAAGTTGAGTTAGCGGCCGCACTTAACAATGGTGCTATCAAAAGCGAGCGATTGTGGGTTCGATCCTTATTATAGGCAACTCTTTTTGTTGTTTCTTATAATTTAAAATTATGATAATTGATTTGTATTTTAAAGTAAAAATGTTTGCAAATAATATTTAAACAAATAGGAAAATTTATTGAATATTTATCCCAAAAAAGGGTTTTATTATATGTTTTAGTTTACTATAGGGGTAATATAATAAAAAATATATAAAAATAAAAGAATAAGCATATTATAATGCAATATATTATAAAGTTATATATTATTCGGTATAGATATACTTATACTAACAAATGAAACAAACGTTGAAACGGCAGCATTGTAATATTTTATATAAAAGTAATCCTTGACAAACTTATGATATTGTTATGGTAAGAAATACAAAAAACATTTTTGGTTGTTAGATATGAAACTTATAATATTATACGTATATTATGATTAAAGAGGTTATAGCTTAATTATTCATTTTCTTAAAGAAAAGAGGATTGAAGCTTAACCTGAATATTATTGCAATCATAAAATAATCTATACTTAGAACACATAATAGTGCTTATTACATTTATAATTTTTTTGCGTGTATAGCATGGTACTAATGCTGCCATCCTGTAGTGAGTTTTTTCGGAGTTTGATGGCATGAGATTATAATCTTCAAGCGCTTTATTAGTTCAAAAGTAAACGAACTTATTTCTTATCGAATTCCGAAATTATTGTTTTTATAATTTACCAAAAGTAATTTGTATTGAAATTGCAAAAGGTGACATCTGTTAGCCATTAAGCCAACCGAACATATTACTGTCACTTAGCTAAATTACTTTAGAGATGGTTTAGAGTCCGTTATTTAGATATTTATTGGTATATATTTAAAGCAGTTAGACCAATTGTTGGACTTTTTGAGGGCTCCAACAACCCGTAAGGACTGCCTATAGATGTTCGTATGGCAACCGGGACCAACGGCTTAACGTGCTTTCCGAGGCACGACCAGACCGATGCAAATATTCATATTCATGCAAATACGTGCACTGTGCGGGGATCGAACCCGCGCCACCTTGCGCAGCAGCCGCGTCTGCTACCGCTACGCCACGGAGGCTGTCAAAGGTACTACTTGAAGTAAATATGTACAAAGAGGAGTAGCACGAAAGTTGTAGAATTTTAAACACTAAACAATTCATGTATGAATGATGGCGATTTATATTAATTTTAACTAAAAAAAAAACAAACTGAATAACCACAACAGTAATTATAACCTTAAAACGAACTAAATACACAATTTCTAATACAAATTTAAAAGTAACGACTTTAGACAATCTTACGAAACGATGTTATCACGACGGCTGCCGAAGACGAAATGAGGGACGAGTACTGACCGCACACCGCTTTTATAGTCTCGGCGGTCGGGTACTGTCAAATTAATAATTTGCCGCTAATACGGCTTCTCCTGACATGTGGATGTCCTCAGCCACACTGTTCAGATGATGATCCTTGTACATTCCAGTCATGGTCTTCGGCAAGAGGACTCGGGCGGCGCGAAGGGCTCGTGGCAATGGCTGCATCAGGAATTGGTAGACCCTGGTGCGTGTCTGCATTTCCAACACTTGAGTGGTCTTTGCAGCTAGTTGTACTGGTAGTCGGTGCTGCGAGGCCATCTTCTTCGACTAAAATGAGAAAACCGTACTTATTAGTAATGTTCTTGTTACTGAATCTTAACATGCATGTTGTAATTGAATACAACACACAGACGGAGGTATCCAAGTATGTCGTCTTCGCAGAGATTTATCTCAACGCCTTAATGGATATACAGAGGCGGAGGCATCATGCTAGCACGTCTTGGGAGAGCCATCGCTCATTGCCCACGAATATAGACAGAGGCATACAGTTACCTTATCTCGGCAGAGCCACCGCTCAATGCCCACACACGGATAGAGGCACACAGTTCGCATATCCCGGCAGGGCCCACGCTCAATGCCCACACACAGACAGAGGCACCCAGTTCGCTTGTCTCGGCAGAGCTACCCGCTCAATGCCCACACACACGGATAGAGGCACACAGTTCGCATATCCCGGCAGAGCCCACGCTCAATGCCCACACACAGACAGAGGCACCCAGTTCGCTTGTCTCGGCAGAGCTAACGCTCCATGCCTACACAACCACTATGCATGTACCTACACATTACACGACTCCTTCAGTCCATGTAAACAAATACGTTTAGTACAATACATGATCAAACAGGTAGAACAGTAAGTACAAAAATCTACTTACAATCAAAAAACATGACACACGACTCGGGGATCCACTCTCCTCGCCAAGCAACCATATGCTCGGCGGCAGCCTGAGTGAATTTGTCATACGAACCAGTTAACAATTGTAGTTCGTATCGATCGTGGGCAAGGATTTTCACCACACGATATGGCCCTCGCATCCCCGAGTCCAGCTTGCCTGTAATTTGGAGAAGTTTTAATTACCAACACGTTATCATTTAGATTAATTGTACGCTTGTCCTTTCGATTTCTATTAACGTATTCATCTTGTTTAAGTCTATTCTGGTCCAGCAGTTCACTAGTGCGCTGCCTTTGCAATTCCCTTAATCCTTCGCGATTCGGTCGTACGTAGTCAATAGCGACATAGCGGACAAGTGATCTTATTACTGGTGTGACTGCTTCAACACCAATCAGCAATTGTAAAAGTGAGACCGTGTTTAGTGCAGTTGATAATAAGCTGCATTTTCCAAAGGGAATCGGACCATTTACAGTCTGATTTAGATTCCTCTATGCGTAGTTTTACTAAACCTACTCCACTACTCGATTCTCACGCACTTGGATAACAACTGCGCCGTAGCCGACAGAACTCGCGTCCGTATGCAACTTGGTTGGTAACAATGGTTCAAAAATAGCAAGTACTGGTAAGCAAACCAGAGACAAGACACCAATTAGATATTTACGGGAAAATTCCTGTTTTTTACCCCAGTGGAATTTAATGTTACCTCGTGTAAAAGTGGCAATGGGAACACTCTTAGACGCATAGTTGGGTATGTAACAACGAAAATACCCTGCCAAACCAAGTAACTGGCGAACCTGTTTTACATTTGTACAGGGACAGGGGAGTCAATCAAAGCTTTAATTTTTTTTTTGTGCGTTCGGTCTAACCTGACCCTCAGAGATAGTTCGACCTAGGTATTCAACCTCTGTAGCCACAAATGTACTTTTCTTAAGATATATGTATAGAGAACCCCGCAGAAGTAATGATTTTTAATAACTCACGTACATTCTCAATTGCTTCATCGATAAACAATGCCAACAACAATACGTTATCAATAAAAATAAGGGCTTTTACCGGACTCTATTAGCGGTTTAAGCGTATTTGTGATGATTCGTTGGTATACTACCGGCGCGTTTGCAAGACCAAACGGCATTTTCAAAAATTCGTAATGGCCCTTTGGGGTCACGAAAGCGGTCTTTGCTACAGACTCGCTATCCAGCCCAATCTGATAGAAGCCTGTCGCCATATTTACACAGGTAAAACTTACTCTTTCTTACTAAACAGTCGCGGATAACGATCTTTCACGGTAACAGAATTCAACACACGGTAATCAACGCACACTCGATCATTTCAGTCCTTTTTCTTAACGAGAATGAAATCACGCACTTTCAATTTTTCATCAAATGAAAACCTGTACGGCCTATAAAAGGTAGGCGTCTCACTCGTCAACTTAATGTGCATATTCCCCGTCGTAACTGTTGTTATGGCAGTCCCGACAATAAAGAATTCCTTAAACTCATTTACAACTCACATTAATTTTTCACGGTCACTACCCCCTCAAGCGGCCTGTTAACCGAAATTTGATCACTTGAGTTGATGGATATTACATTTTGACTTACCGAACTACGAGTGGCTCATCGTTTGCACGAATGTACGTTACCCCCTCGCGGTTCAAAACATCGGTCCCTATCAGTACCGGCACAGTTGGGCATTTTGGAGAAAAGACAAAAAGATCTACCTCTAATGAGATCTCTTTAAATTCTGTAACTAATGTTACGACACTGACACTCAATGTTTTGATCACAAATGCCGCGTAATATCCGATATGTGGGTAGTTGGGTACACTTAAAATGTTTTTAAAACTGATTCTGAGATAGACACGCGCGATCCGCTATTAACACGTCTATAGGTATTCCCTGCACTACGGCCGTTGTGACGTCACCGTCTGTTGACGGGCCTCTGAACTCAAAAATTAACATTAGTTTTTATTATGCGTTTCGGATCTTTGTTTAACAAAGCAGACGGAGGCGTCATGGCCTGGCTTTATGCAGAACGAACACGAGCTATTCGGCTTTTTATCGATTGTTTCTGTTGATTGTTCCGTTTTAGTGGTTTTTGATCGTTTAGGGCATGAGCGTTGCATATGACCCGCACTACCACAAGCGAAACATTTTACTTCACGATTACTGAGTGGACGTTTTCGAGAGTTTTGGTCAAGTTGTTTATTTCGGGAAGATTTTACACAAGTTACAGATGAACTCTGATTCGGTTTGGTATAAATAGAAAGAAACTCCACAAGGTCTTTGGTCATTAAATGAGCGTTAATCGCAGCGGCGCGTATTTGAGCATCAGTTATACCACGTATGACAATCGCGACCGTTAGATCATCGCTTAACCCTTTAACAATATTTAATCTCAAAACGGAACGCCTAGCGTATTCTGCGTACGTGGAATATTGATCAGAATTACTATTCATGACATCAAACAATATATTAGCAACATCGATTCTTCGTGAGCAGAGCGGTTTAAATTCAACCTTGAAGTTAGACCAGGTGCGGTCGTTTGTGACCCAATCGTTTAGCCAACTACGAGCATCTCCCTTCAGGCAGTTAGCAATCCGGGATAAACACTCGTTGTCATCCCATTTATTCATATCACGTGCCCTTTCGACCTCTTCACACCAAGAATCGATATCATGGATGCTAGGATCAAAGTTTGAAATATAATAATGGTTGGATCTGACCTTGGTTAACGCACTCAATGCTCCAATGAGGCGATCTGTAGGATCCAGGGATGTTGAAGTACTTGCTAGGGATTCCCCAACAATGCTGGCGTTTGGCCCAGGCACTGTCAGTTGTGGGTCCCGTGGCGGAGACGCCATGATCTGCCCAGGCGACACAATGGCACGTGTGTCAGGAGTAGTTGTCACGGTGCTGGTTGCGGGTAGGCTAGCGTGTTCTAGCGCGTTCAGACGCGCTAAAATGGCTCCAAGGGTTTCTTGGAGTTCAGCTGCATTACTATTTTGGTCATTCCTATTTCTACCTCTATTACGAGTGGTAGCTCGTTCGGACATTAATCAAAATCTGTTTGCACAACACAAAAGTTAAGATAGGCAATGGAGCCAATCCCACTTCTGATGATGGCGATTTATATTAATTTTAACTAAAAAAAACAAACTGAATAACCACAACAGTAATTATAACCTTAAAATTAACTAAATACACAATTTCTAATACAAATTTAAAAGTAACGACTTTAGACAATCTTACGAAACGATGTTATCACGACGGCTGCCGAAGACGAAATGAGGGACGAGTACTGACCGCACACCGCTTTTATAGTCTCGGCGGTCGGGTACTGTCAAATTAATAATTTGACGCTAATAATATAAATATTACGTGTTAATCTGAAATTCATATTCGTTTAACCAAGCTGGGGCAGCCGTTAGCCATCTCTTTTCAACTGTTACCTATTAAGGTTATGAGATACAACCCGTTTACAAACAAACGGAAGAACGGACAGGGTTTATGAATAGAGTCCAGTTAGCATCCTTTGGGCACCGAACCCTGAAACCTACCCGCATAAATTTCAATATTCGACAAACAACCCACACAATTAAACAAAATTTTCATTAAAAAGTTACTTAAAAATTCTCACAATTCTTTTACTTTACCTTACGAGTGGAACTTTCCCTAGAGTTCGTACATGATTACAAGTGAATTTCAGTAAGGTAAGCAATAACACCCTTCGATGGCCGAAAAAAGGTCCGAAATATCGAAAACGAAGGCTAAGGAAAGGTCCAGAGTATCGAATGCTTAGGTATATAATTTACCTGTAGTTTATCCAGGGAACGTGACGTTTTGTAATCTAAGTTTAGGTCATTCACTGGTTCTTTGTAAGCCTCCTAAAATAGACACCCATCGGTTTAAGGGTGAGGGTTTGTAGGGGAATTTGCTCGCATGTGTTCCGTACCTATTTGAAAAGGTTTTGTGTAGCTCTGAGAACATAGAAGAGTCACATACGGTTTGCCAAGTAAGTACCCGCGATTGACATTACAGCAATGTTAGTTATGAAAGTTTTAGCGCTTAAACTCGTAACCGCCTATCGCCAAAAAGGCTCTGCAAAGTTCTTTTTAGATATAGCGAGAAAGAATGGGAATTTTATTATAAATTGTGGCTTTACTTACAGGTTGTCTTTATTTATCTCTTCCTAATCAACCTTGAGGGTTAATGCTTTTGAGATAAAGTTGAAAATCTAATAAAGAAATCTGATTATAGATCTGATAGACTGTAGTAGCTTGATGAGCTGTCGCCTGTACCATTCATTCTTTCATTTCATTTGTATTCATTTAGGCTACAGACGATACTGACTGACAATGATAAACTGACGTATGGCGTAGGCCCCGCCTGAGAAAAGTAAGTGCCTCAAACCTTCCTCATAGACGGTTCACGCGGCCGTCTTTTTCAACTGTCATTGGCGATATCCGCTATTATTGTGAAATAAAATTTTCAAAGAATTTCTATAATTTGTTACACGTGTTATTGGCAAAATTGTGGTATCTATTCCACAGAGGCCATTGATCAAGAGTTGAGGTTGAATCTCACCTTGAAAAAAGAAGAAGACAAAATAAAAGTAGGTATGGAGTTTGTGTCATTCTTTTACGAGTACGATACATTTTTAACCGACTTCAAAAAGGAGGAGGTTACTCAATTCGACCGTATATATGCTTTTTTTTATGTTTGTTCGCGCATAACTTCGTCGTTTATGAACCGATTTTAATAATTCTTTTTCTGTTGGAAAGAAGACGTTCCCAAGGTGGTCCCATGATAAGGATATCAGGGTTTGATGGTGGAAGACCAGAGAAAACAAGGAAAACTTTCAAAAATTGCAGGGGCGACTAGTGCATTTCTTAGCATTTTCATTAAGTATTTTAAAGCACTACAATTTAGTAAAGGTCTGCAGTAGATCTGATGATGGAGCCGGGAGACAGTCGAAGGAACTCCTCAACAATTCACAGCAGCTACCTTGTGTTTGTGCTTGAATAATTTGTATTGACAAGAACCTTATACCTAGATGACTGTCATTAGGGAGCTGATGATGATGACAAAGGTCAGTTCAGGGAACTCCTAAACGATTTACAGTAGTTACCTTGTATTTGGACTCAATTCATTTATATTGATGAGACCTTTGCACCCATTGGGTTAAAATAAAGGTCTGCAGTAAATTTGATGATGAAGACCATAGGCAGTTGAGGGAATTCTTACGGGTAAAAATTAAAGTAAACAAAATTACGTCATTTCCCAACTAAGTATATTTGCGTGAGCTTCCAGTCTGACCGGATACAACTGACTACATAGTACTTTTAACAACTAAAAAGTGTAAAATAAAAACTTTTTTACAAAAAAAAAACCAGCGACTTCCAAAAACCACTACAAAGTGAAAAATAACTAATTTCGGAAGTCGGTGTCAAAAATGAATATACAAAACCAAAGACACTGACTTCCGAAATTAGATATTTTTCACTTTATAGTGGTTTTTGGAAGTCGGTTGTTTTTTATCGTTACTACTCATGTGTACAATATCGATTCTTTCTATTCGATTCCGTATCCCGTGTCGATGAATAGTGTGCGTTGACGCGGATACACCGGTTTTATTCCTGGCTGACTTTTTGTAGGAAGTATGCTTTGCATTACGGCCATCCGTTCTATTTTTCTCCTACAATCACCGGTCACTGATTATCGAACGTGGGCAGGCAGCCCTAGTAATTCCCACAACAAGCAGCGGAAGACGCAAGTGCTGAAATAACTTTATCTGTTTGTATCAGAAACCTATTTGCTACTTATCTATTTTCTTTCGTTTACGCGATACAAGCGAGATGGTTCTTACATAGAAATCTTGTTTTCGGAGGCAGGCATGTGGCTATGATTAGCTAAAGCTACTTTTTCCGCAGGTGGACAGCCTCCGTGGCGTAGCGGTAGCGGACGCGGCCGCTACGCAAGGTGGCGCGGGTTCGATCCCCGCACAGTGCAAGTATTTGTATGCATGAATATGAATATTTGCACTGGTCTGGTCGTGCCTCGGAAAGCACGTTAAGCCGTTGGTCCCGGTTGCAATACGAACATCTAGTGGCAGTCGTTACGGGTTGTTGGAGCCATCAAAAGTCCAACAATTGGTCTAACTGCAATGCTTCGATGTCGTCTTCGGGTTGTGGAGGTCAGACGGCAGTCGCTTCATGGAAAATGTCGAAGTTTAGCCACATCAGCAGTTGGACTGGTAAAGCGGACCCCAGACTCTAAAGCTGAAAAGGCTTCGGATGCGACTGGGATTAACGCTGGGATGATGATGACTCTTTCTGCAGGTGGTTTGTAGATGATCTACACTACCCCACTGTGGCGAAGAATTTGGAAAATAAGTATTTGAAGAAACTGTTGCCGTCGCAATGTAACTTTTCTAAAGTTATATGTACTTTCTATGTATACCTTGGACACCAATGACTGAAGGTGAAGGAAAACATCTTGGGGAAACCTGGAATTTATAAGTCTGAAATCGCCAACCCGCATTGAGCAAGCGTTGTGATTGCGCTCAATCCTTCTCTGTATGAGAGGAGACCTGTGCCCAGCAGTGAGACGATAAAATGTTGATGATGTTGATGATGATGATTGCCGTCGCGCTACTTCTAACCTCTCCCGGTAAAGTGCAAAAAGGATAGTTGCAGCTCAGGCTGATTTTACCTACAAAAACATTAACCAAACGACGTTTCGTATTACGCAGTTTTCTTCTTAAAAACACGACCGATCTCAATTATTTTTGTATCAAAATTTAGAGAAGTGCGCCCACGCTTCCATTATTTTCTTTTTGTCAAAAACTTAGCACGTTTGTCTAATAGTCGTCTGAACATCGCGGTAAAAATGGGTTATTTTTCGGGATTTTGAAATATCATATTCCTTTTATTAATTAATTTACGGAAAAATCAAATGATGTGCCCTATCATTTGATTTTTTTATACAATTAAATTGTATAAAAAATAATTGCTCTACAAGCATTATCAACAGCGGAATACGTTTGTATAGAGAAAGCACCACTAGCGTCCTCGGAAAGAACCGTAAGCTGTCTCTCGGGCCTCGGCTGTCATTCGAATATTTGACAGTCGTTACATGTCGTCAGTAACCCATTGGATCTGACGACCATTCTTATCAAGCTAAACGATTCGTCGTGTTCCGGCATGATCTCTGGTGAAGCCGTACGGAGGACTAGCACCCTAATTACGTAACACATTATTACTATCAGTTGGAATCATTTCGAAGCATTGCTAATCCATTGCTCCATATGTTCAAAAAAGTGTTTGCTCAACAACGTAAGTGACGCAATGAATGTTGTTGAACTGTCAAAATGATTTGTAATTCTCACAATTTCATTCACGCAAGTGACTTGTGAGAGACGATTTTCAGCATTAAAGCGCATTAAAACGAGACTTCGTTCTCTACTGGGGCAAGAACTCTTAGATTCGTTAATTATATTAAATACAGAATCGGATCTAATTAAGGATGACGAAGACAGCAGCTTTTACGATCGAGTCATTAACTGCTTAGCTGAAAGTTCTCCTCTTTTAAAGAAAATGTTGATTGGCTAGCTTTATATTATTAGGTATCTGTTATTACTGTTATTCGTAAATACCTACTTATTATTTTTCTTTATTTTAGTATTGTAATACATTTTTTTTATAGTTTGTTTATCTAAATTTGTGTATCTCTGTATTTTTCGATAGTATCCCATCACCATGATCTAGTCTCGGGCCTCGGGATTGCGATCAGCCACCCGGGCCCTTCCGGTCCAGTCCGACCCTGAAAATGAAAGCCATTGCTACTGGTAGTGTGTTACGTAGTTACCATGCTGGTCTGGCCTGCCCCCTAATTGGCGATCAAATGATTATTGCGACTAGTTGGGATCGTTTGGATCGAACGGCCCAATGGGCGGTCCATTGGGCCGTTCGATCCAGACGATCACAACTAGTCGTAATCATTTGACAAAAATGTGTTCGCCGATTAGAGGGGGCTGGCCTTTTTCTTTTTTATATATTATAAACTAGCGCTTGACTGCAATCCCGCCTGATGGTAAGCAGTGTTGCGATCGTTGATGGTAAAGCGAGCTAGTTTATTAAGAGCCTATTCACTCTAGCCTTGAAGATACTCAAATTGTAGTGTGACGAAAACACCGCCGCCGGCAAATTGTTCCAGTCCCTCGATGTACGCGGTATAAAAGAAGAAGCGAAACGCTTTCTCCGGATAGTAGTGGTGTCAACAACGTAAGGGTGGAAAGTGGCCGTACGACGGGTCGTCCGATGGTGGACCCTTTGCACACTCGCCAGAATGTATCCTATAGAAGACCGAAAGGCTGGCTACTCTACGCCTGTGCTCCAGGCTTTGGAGACCATTTCGAGTTAAATCTGGGTCGCCAATCTGCCTCTTCGCACGCCTCTTCACTGAATTCAAAGTAGCCAGGTGACATTTCCCAGCACCAGCCCAAATGTGGCCGCAATATGGCCTGGGTTGCGATCTGCGATGCCCAGTTGTGGATGTGGGATAGGCAGTCTCTCCATGTACAATAGTGGTATTTAGCTGCATCAGGTTGAATGGAATGCGATCCCAATATGATTGGGTTTAAAAGATTAGGCTGATGATGACGTCAGTGTTGTATTCCAGAAGCTACACAGAGTTCTGTAAATCTTATTTCGCTTCCTAAAGATAAGAATCAAACTCGGTTACACAGTAACTTGGTTATTATTAATTTACCTTGTTACCCATTGTACGTTGTTGTGTTCATAAAAATGTTTGCAGAACGAGTGGTTCTATGATTGGAATACATATAACAATGGAAGGAAGCTGTAATACTCTTATGAAGGTTGGAAATGGTGTAGTTAAGTTGAGAGGAGGTAGCGGGGCGGTAAGAGGTAGAGGATTTCTATTGAATAAATTGAAAAGATATAACTTTTGTAAAGCAAATATTAAAAGAGTTCTATACAAAAGCTACCCCCCTTTTTTAATGATTCACTTGTAGCGGTCACATACGCATCGCATCAAACGACCAACCACGACGGCGCGCGGCCGACCGGCCGTGCACTGAGCTGAGGCGCGCGCCCCACGGACAATGAAGATGGCGTACGACTCCACTGGCGGCCAGCGGCCGCGGTGACGTAATCATTGGCAAGGGACAACACACCGGCACAGCGGCTGGCTGACTACTGACTTACTGAGTTAGCCTATTATTATTATACTCTTAGCTACTGAGCGCGAACGCAGGTCGAGGTCACATGATCTTTTATAGTAAAACGTCTCGCTAGCATCGCACCCAATGTTAGGCAAAAGTATAGAACATTATGCGTGGCGCACGGCAAGCTCTGATTGGTCGACCAGAATATTAAGGTTTTGTTTACTCTGGTCACTACGTCCTATACAATGTAATAGCTTATAAGCAGTGGCAAATTAATATATTTTAAGCATATCGTCAATCGAGTTTCATTATACCTTCCTACGAACAATATCTCCTAAACGCTTTAGATAATAATTGCATTAGTTTAGAAACTTCAGAAAGCCACAATTGAAAAAGACACTGCTCTGCTGGAATACGTAGCTTTCCTACCAACAAACAGCCCCGTTAAATTACTCTGTGTGTTTTAATAATAAGACCGGTTTGTATCACGGTGGCCAATCTCAATGGAGATCAGACAGGTTAACAGGAGATTTTTTATACATGTTTTTAAGTAGTGCTTATTAACGCAATGGTGTAAGGACCGACTGCTAAAAAAAAGGCCTAAATTTTCTTTAAAACTAGACAAAAATATAACAGGTTTATTCTTCCACACCTTCATTCCTCACAGGGATCAAATGCGTGTTTAGGTTTTTATCAATCCTTTCGTGTATTGATAAAAACTTATGGTAAAGCGAGCGCAAGTTTTTCAGAGCCTATTCACTCTAGCCTTGAAAACACTTAAATTGTAGTCAGATGGAAACACCGCCGCTGGCAAATTGCTCTAGTTCCACAATGTACGCGGTATAAAAGACGAGGCGAAATGCTTTGATCGGGATCGTAGTGGTGTTAACAACATAAAGCTGGGTATCCATTACCTCTCGAGCGCTCCGCGCTCCCGTAACCGCTCTGATGGAGACGGTACGCGTATCTCCATAGAAACACACATGATCCCCAGTCCTCTTGCGCACTTTGATCGAACATGTCGTCACCATTAGTGGCAAGTGCAACGTATTTTATTTCATGGTCTGCTCGAAGACTATAGAAGCCCTCCTCGCTTTTGGGAATCTGACATTTACAAGAAAAGACATCCGAATTCATTGATGTTGGAACTTCTCTTTCTCATCCAAGGGATCCCAAAGCACAGTATAGTTTCGGTACAACCCGATTATAGATAAGCGTTTTTCTTCCGATCACTCCATAATAACCGAGCGCGGAGCGTGATATACAGCACGTACGCACTTGACGTGATATCTTGCTCACGTCCACGAACAGATGAGCTCCCCTTTGTGCTCGCCTAATTTTCTGCCAACCATTGGAGCGCTGAGCGCGAAGCGCGCACCGTACACATTCCACGTTCGCAATCGTATGCACTATGCGGAGCTGTTGCACTAGCGCAGAGCGAAAGATGTTCGCGAATGAATAATACGTAATGGATACCCAGCTTTAGGGTGGATAGAACACCGACAGGCTGCCTACTCTTCGCCTGTACTCCAGGCTTTGAATACCATTTTGAACCAAATCTGGGTCGACAATTAGCCTCTTCGCACGCCTCTCCGCCGAATCCAAAGTTGCCAGTTGGCATTTTACAGCACCAATGCAAATTATAGTGTTCAATTTAAGTGTGTGCGTAAACACAGAATGCACGCGTATTCCGATAGAACGGCAATCCGAAATGGCGGGGACACCCGGCTTGACGTGCCTCGAGCACGTCAAGGTATATTAACCACCAACCTGTATTCCGGACTGTTAATAAGAAATTTCCAATGGAAAACCCACAAACGCAAAGTCTACGCTCAGCTGTAGCGCTTGCCACCACTGCACCATTTCTCGACCTCAGAAGATTAGGTCGTATGTATTATTTCGACGGGCGACGACCTATAGGCATGTACACACGACAAGCACGTCACGCTGCTACAATCTGTCAGATTACTTTATGAGATTTTCAACTTTATTTGTAAAGCATTAAGGCTCAATGTTAATTGGGGGAATATTTGACAGTTTCGGGTAGCTTGACCTGCTATCGTCCGTACATACGACCTAATTCTTCTAAGGGCGACTTTTATATTTCCGCTAATCGCTACATCTTCTCACTAACCCCTATCTCAATTACTTTAAGCCGTAACAAGATTCTGTTGGAGCCTGAAACAGTAGATACGCTGTATAATATTTATCAGACAGACAGTTCGAATAAACATAAGCCTCTTTAAAAATTAAACCTGTATTCGAAACGCCTTCTACGTGAAAAAGGGGGGCCGTGGCTAAAAATAATAACAGCCGTACAGGTCGATCAATCAGCACCCTAATTGCGTAACATACTATTACTATCAGTTGGGATCATTTCGATATGGTTGAGCTGAATGATGTTGATCCATACGCCATGTTCGTGAACGGACGCCGTCAGAGGGGACTGGTCATCTCTTAGCTGCCACGGCGTATTTTAATTTCTGAATTGATTTTTGTGTGTTTTCCATAATGGACGCTCTCAGCGTACAATATATTTCTGCATCGTTCTCACACGGTTGATTTCAACATGAATGATGTAATCAAATATTTGTAACAATAGCTTGAAAATTTAAAAGAGTGTCCATGGAGTTTCTTGCCCGTTCTTCTCCATAGGTACCTACTCTTTGGAATGGGCAACTAGCTTCATCTTATTGACTGACCGACCTTCTGACAATTCAAAAGTGCTTGTAACTGGTTTATTTGAAATAAATGATTTGATTTGATTTGAAGCATATTGCTAATCAATTGCTCCATGTGTCCGTAACTGTGTCTGCTCAACAACGTAAATAACGCATTGAATGTGGTTGAACTGTCAAAATGAAACCCATTGCTACTGATAGTGTACTTACACATTTGCCCTGCGGGTTATGCTTGGTCTGTTGATGGGTGGCCAAGATTGCATACCGAGACCTCTCCTTGCCTCGGAAGACACGATAAGGCTTTTAGTCTTGGCTATCATAGATCTTAGAACGTTAGTTATAGATAATCAGAAGCCTAAAAATCTGTCTTACCAAGTGTTACCAAGGGGTTTCGTATTACCTAGAAGCTGGTTTATGCAGGTCAGATAGACGGTTACTCCATGTAAAATATGTACTGGTATTTAACTAAATTCGGAAAGATTGGAAGCTAACCCCAAGATAGTTGGGAAAAGGATGGATGCTTCGACGAGAAATAAGGAAATTCTATTTGTTTTGCAGCAAATTGTTCTCGATTCTTACATGCATAGTTACAAAGGCGCTTGTGGATAAGTAATAATAGCCGTACGTGTCTATAGAATGCCGCGGTTGGTTTATGGACGGGTTATCTAAAAATCTTTTATATACCAAGATCTCTCTAGAGCTAAGCCTATGAGGCTCTAGCCGTGAATAGGCTCTTAAGAAACTAGCGCGCTTTACCATCAACGATTGCATCACTGCTTACCATTACGCGGGATTGCGGTCAAGCACTAGTTTATAAAAATATTTTTAAAAAAAGATATTACTGGGTTAGAGAGGTCGGACAGTAGTCGAAAGATAGTAGTAGCAGTAGCTACATTAAAGACTGGTTTTCACCATGCACCCGGTTAAATACTGGTTTTCACCATGCACCCGGTTAAACTGAACGCTGACCATAACAGCTGAAAAAGCCTAAGCAAGTGATGTGTCATTAGGAATAAGGCCTAATATTCACCTCGTCACCCTTACTATCCAACCCACAAAGCGCTAAGGCTCTGTCTCGTATAGTCTTAGGATTATGCTGTCAGTTTTGCGTAGATGTGACACATATTTTCCGCCAACCCATACTTTTTTTGACAAATAGCAGTGGCCTTGTGCTATCAACCGCGACTTCGAACGAACGTCTTTCGCCGCAGGTTCGAACCCCATCAGGCGTTTTACTTTGTGTAAATTACTTCATCACCACTGCTCTCAAAACGGTGAAGGAAAATATCGTGAGGAAACCGACATATCCTGCAGTCAAAACTTCGGAGACATGTGACATCTACCAACACGCACTGGGCCCGCGTGGTAGATTACGGCCCACTCCCTCTCACCAAGAGGTGGCCTGTGTCCCAACAGTGGGAACATTACAGGCTGATTATGTATGTACGTGAGACACTCAGAAAGTCAGTTGCGATAATAATGTTATGAATGGACCTTATGTCGATGGCATAAGGTTCAATATCGCGTGACATGCAGTGTGTCACTTTTAAGTCCTATTTCCCCAGATCTAGACATTTCCTAGGCACAATATAAAAACGCATTGCTAGACTTAGGATGGCCTATCGAATGGTACAGGTCTCAACAGTTTTGTCAACAAAGTGTCGACGTAGGTACTTACTTGGCCGGTGACCTCGAAGTTATGGGGTATTATTATTACGTCTAGAGGAATCTGGAATGTTCGATCAGCTGGCCTATACAATATGTAAAGAAAACCCTGTCCGACCTATAAGGATAATAAAGGTTAGGTAAACACTTGACCAAATATAATATAAAATTTTACATAATCATCATAGTAACAATACTAATGAATTTTGAAATAATACTTTTTTCCGGGGAATTAATTCCAATTTCCCCGAAATTTGGTAATTTTTAAAAAAGTGACAACACCGGTATTATTATAAGCGAATAGCGACGCGACCACGTCACAGGTGCCGCGTGCCCTGCCCCCCGCCGCCCGCGGAATGGGTTGCTTATCGCACATGTATTAAGTTACCTTTTTTGCGAAATAATATTTATTTTTTTAGGGGGATTTTTTTTTTAAGTTTAGCCTGTCTTTGTGGGTATTAGTAGAATCAGTTATCGATACCTACAATACCTTCACGGATCGGACAGGGTTTTCTTTACATATTGTATATAGCGTCGTGACGCCGGCGCAGAGTCAGTCTACACTCGACTAGCGATACGAAAACAGCGACAGTTATGAAGCGATCTTTGAGAATACTTACTGCGACAACTGTAACGAGAACTTTGAGTACTACGTGAAGTAACATCTGTAGTGTTATTGGGTGTTTACGACACGGACTTCGTGGACGTAAGTGAAGACTTCGGTACAACTTCAGCGACATTCTACTTGTCATTGCCTACAATCGACTTTACCTTCGTTGCCAATAAACTTCGCAACCCTTAACCGGCGTTTTAGTACCCCTAGCCCGTAACAATAATAAAAATGTTCTTTAAGTACATATGTTTTTATTACATCCTTTCAAAGTAGGTACTCTATACAAAGTTTCATGTGTCTGAACCAGTTTTCGAAACACTTTTTCCAGTCCGCCGCACACATTTCGTTTACAGCCTGCTCGAACGCAGACAGCATCATCATCATCCGGCGACGAAAATTGTATCCTTTTGAGCTGATCTTTTATTTTTAGCAATAAGAAGCCATACGGTGCTAGGTCAGGGCTGTAAGGAGGGTGACCCAGGACTTTGACCGGTTTACTGTCCAGGAAGTCCCTCGTTTTGATTGCGGTGTGGGCGGGCGCATTGTCGTGGTGAAGCAGTAACCCGCGGAGCCCTGTTTGATCGCTTGTTGCTCACAACAGAGAAAACTTCTGTCAAGCATTTGGTAGTAGATATACCATTCAGCGTTAATGCTTCTTTGGTTTCGTACAGGAATTGATACCAAGTAGCCAGTGAAACTGGAAAAGCACGCGATCAAAATCTTACCCCTGCTTCTAGATCGCCTCACTTTGGTAGGCGTTGATTCGTTTTGAAACACCCAAAGTCCAAACCGTCGACCGGCGCTTCGTTTCTAGATCTCTTCATCGTTACAGGTGATAAATCCAAGATTTATCACCTGTAACGATGTCGTAAACACGCCAAGACAAGCCTGCTTCAAATTCGTCTATCTTATTATGGCACCATTCCACCCGTGCCTGCTTCTGAGCATCGGTGAGATTGTGCGGCACCCAGCGACTATCCTCCGCAACCGGAGATGCGAGTGTAGAATCTCGTGAAGGCTTACTTATTTTCTATTTTTTTTTTTTCGGGATGGAAATCCTCATAGGATGTCCGCCGCCCTGGGTTGGGCGACGGGGTCTGTCAGACTTTTACTGACTAAAACCACGACGGCCGGTGCGTCTTCTGCGACATCACGACCTCGCAGAAGGACGCCACCGCGCCCCACGACACTGCACTACCGACCATCCTCCGCACTACTGTCGGCAGAGACAGGTCGCCACCTACTTCATTTGGACACGGAGCTACTCTTCCCAAGCTACACACTCGGAGAGCGTGTGCTGCGCCGTATCCTCCCCGCATTGACGCAGTGGTGGCACCGAGCGTCCGGCTCCCTGCCTAAGCGACACGGGCACTTGCCGAAGCAGCCGTGCCCTGACAGTACCTGCGTCACTCTGAACGACAGGGAGCCGTGCCTTCTCCCGAGCCAGTCGTAGAGTACTGGCCGGATCGCCTCGACGGTAGCGAGGCCGGTGGTAGCACTGCTAGTACGTTTTCTTCTGAAACAGCCGTCAAAAGGCGACCACTTCTTTCTTCATCCCCCAAGGTTAGTCGACGGCGCTTAAATTCATTATACCACCGATACACGGTTGCCATAGAAGGGCCTTCATACATGAATGCCATTTGAAGTCTATGGTATCGCGTAAATGGTCGCGACCGGTCTCGACGCAAATCCATTTTTTAAACAGACGCGATTATTTTAATTAGCTCGCATAAAATGTGGTGGGAAGTTTTGAATTTGGGACGTACCTAGTAATAAATAATATTTTTTTTAAATAAATTATAACTAGCCAGTTTGTCATACATAAACACTTTTTGTTGCAATACTTCCGTGGCCTGGTATGTATGTATCTAAGCATAACTGCATTTAAGTACATCTGATGCCGTTCTCAATCTGATTGCTGCTTACTTCCAGGCCAAAATCATCTGAAGACCATGTAGATTGATGCCTTAACTGGGCTTTTTGTCGGAGCGGTGCTGTTATGAGAAAAGATCTTTATTCGTGTAAATATTCCCTAGCTGGTTATTTAAAAAAATGCATAAGTACGAATCATTATTTATTAAAAAAAAATACAAAATCCATAAAAAATAAGAATAAGTTGAATAAAATTAATATAAAAGAGGTGTGATCTAACCTAATGGCACAACTAATATAAACAAAATATGTGCTGAGTAAATATTTTAACCTTTGGATGGAGATATTGTTGAGTAGATAGAATGGCGCCGATTTTCGTGTTCGAAATTTAAACGAATTTGAAGTTAAGTGCATCTTTTTCGTTCTATTTCATTAAGAAAAGGACAGAAGATAAAATGTAATTTTAGAGACCTGTCAAATTAGTCCATAAGGTAGGCGTAAATTGAGGTATTTTTCGTCGCCATGTTTATAATCGCGTCTAAACTGTCAATGGAGTAGAGGTTTGGCGGGAATGTCAAGATGAGTGTCACATGTGTGTATGTAGTAAAAAGTGTATTCAGTGAATAATTCATAAAGAACAGTGAAATATTGTAGCATAGTGGCCACATCATGTCTTGACGTTAAACCGCTCCTTATCGTCCAAACGCGGGAAACGAAAGGAGTTAGATTAGTTAGGATAAGTTTAGGATAAGCTAGGATAAGTTAGGATTAATTAGGATAAGTTAGGATAGAAGTTTACTCAAGAAAATATTTACTGAAGACTAGGCTGTATGGCGTACTATGCCTTTGCCTTTTCCGTTCAGAAGAACGGAAAGAATTGAACCAAAAAAAAATGTCTATGGAGTATCTTAATTTGACAGGATTAAACTAAAATGATATCTTCTATCCTTTTCTTCATGAAATGAAAAGAAAAAGATGCACTTAAAATTAGTTTAGTTTATGAACAAGAGAGAGGGCGCCAATGTTTGAAGTTTTAGCGTAAACTCAAATTTAATTAGATTGGTTTTTCCATAAACTCATACTTGTTTATATTTTTGACGAATATCTTTAAGTTACTTACTTGTTTTGTTTACTGAAAAACACTACACCTGAAAAATATAACTACTAATACAATATGTAAAGAAAACCGGGTCCGATCCGTGAAGGTATTGTTAGGTATCGGTAACTGATTCTACTAATGCCCACAAATACAGGCTAAACTTAAAAAAAAATACCCCTAAAAAAATAAATATTATTTCGCAAAAAGAGGTAACTTAATACATGTGCGATAAGAAACCCCTTCCGCGGGCGGCGGGGGGCAGGGCACGCGGCACCTGTGACGTGGTCGCGTCGCTATTCGCTTATAATAATACCGGTGTTGTCACTTTTTTAAAAATCACCAAATTTCGGGGAAATTGGAATTAATTCCCGGGAAAAAAGGATTATTTCAAAATTCATTACTATTGTTACTATGACGATTATGTAAAATTTTATATTATATTTGGTCAAGTGTTTACCTAACCTTTATTATCCTTATGGGTCGGACAGGGTTTTCTTTACATATTGTATATTTGACAGAAGTTATAGACATCTGGCGTCCTTTTTTGAGTGTGGAAGGTTAATCGAGATTCTGTTACCATTCAAGATGATGTAATAATCTATTGAGCTTTTATTGTCCTTGAGGTAATTATTTGATTATGTTTTAATTCAAAAGCTTTTCACCCACTCTTTATGTTTACAAATTGACGACATTATGACGTCACGATTGACGCAGTGGCTGAGCGATCGACTACTGCGCTGCGTGTCGCGGGCTCGATCCCCGCACGGAACAAATATTTGTATGGCCTACAATTAGTTGTTTGTGTATGTGAGTTTATATGTTTATAAACAACCTACGACACAGGAGAAATTCCTAGTGTGGTAGTATGTAAACTATGTAATAATATAATAGACTTTATATGTTTATAAACAACCTACGACACAGGAGAAATTCCTAGTGTGGTAGTAAGTAAACTATGTAATAATATAATAGACCTATGAAGACATTAAAGACATTTAATATTTGAGCGTTTTCTAGAAGAACGTCGTAAGTGCCAAGAATTGTGTTAGCGATTTTATACCTTATCACTATAACTTTAAGGCAGTCTTCTTTTTAAGACAAGGTTCACTTGCGTAGTTTTACTTAAGGCTTGGTCGGTTTAAGTACAGGAAATGGGTGAAAAGCTTATAAAAAGCTTATATTATATATAATTAAATTAATGACCTTAACATTTCATAAAATAATGTACAACATTAATTACTTAAATATAAATGGACGGAGTTAATCACAATTTAAAGTTACCAACAAGCTTACAAACTAACATTCAGCCTTCGTAACATCTAACATAATAAAGTTAAGTTTAAGTTAGTGAACAGGTGATCTATTCTGATTAACATAATACACTTTGTTTAAGTTAAGTTTAAGTTAGTGAACAGGTGATCTATTCTGTTAAAACTTCACTATGTTAACTTAGGTGAAGTAGCTCAAAGTGAGCTTCCAAAATTTTTAATCCAGCATCAGGTGGAGTATGGATAATCAATCTTTAAGTACATATTAGTTACAGAGTCAATGCTGGGGGTTTTGGCGGGAAGCTAAGATGAGTGCCACGCTCATTTTTCATTGGACTTTTAAATTATTTATAGTGTCGTTTACTAAATAAAAACGCGTGATTTATATAGTAAAAAGTGCATTCAGTGAATAATTCATAAAGAACAGTGAAATATTGTAGCATAGTGGCCACATCATGGCTTTGTACCAAATCTTCCTCCGTGTTCGGTCCGCGCGGCCGTCTTTTTCGACATGAATAATTCATTACGTGACATTGGCTAAATGCACAAACGTGCGAAGCCATAAGAGAAAGAAAGAAAAAAGAGTCAATGCTCGACACTTGATGTGGAGATCTAACGCCGAATACAATACTTATACAACGTTATTTTTTGTTTATGCGAAACCGGAATACAGTTTGTTCAGAATAAGCAACTGAATCGATTCCAGTCAGTTGTACACCATGATACATTTAGAAGCCGAATACAATACTTATATCTCAGGAAAGATGCGCGCTTTTCTTGTGGTAATGCTGAGACAAAAGTATTAAAAGCGCTTCTGTTACCACAAATGTTTACCTGTTTTGCATATTCATTCTAAGTATGGAGCAGGGATGTTACGGAGCTTCGACTTCGACTCCGTTAAGTCGGAACTTCCGATTATTATCATACCTTCGGTTCCGATACTTTTAAATCGGAGGTTTTAATCGGAGGTTATTAATGCATACCATAGCGGCGGCGGCCTGCCGACTGTTATGAAAAGCAGGGTAAATGAGTAACGCAATATCAGTAGCATTGGGTTTCATTTTGACAGTTCAACAACATTCATTGCGTTATTTACGTTATTGAGCAAACACATTTATCGGACATATTAGACTAGCAATATGCTTCAAAACGATTCCCTTTGATATTGATAGTGCGTTACGAGATTGGGGCGCAGGACCGCAGGTTCATACATATCACGCGGGGAATTCCTTGACTCCTGCTATGTGTACTCTATCGTGCATTTTTCGCTAGTTTTGGAGTTAACACATTTGATTTAATCAGTTTCAAAGCTTTTGTTCATTTAATGTCATATAATATGCTACTTTGTTTTACTTAAGTTTATTTAATTTCTTGTTCATTTAGAAATACGCCAATTTTCTTTTCACTGTATGTGTTTAATTAAAAAAATTAAATGAAAAAATTGTCTGAATAATGTTTTTGTGTTTAAATAAAAAAACCTCTCTCTTACCACCACTTCTGACCCTGCCTCCAACTCCGGTTCCGACTCCGATAAACCAAATTTAAAAACTCCGACTCCAGTTCCGGTTCCGATATACCTACTACCTCCGTTACATCCCTAGTATGGAGCAAAATAAGTGTGACTGGGTAAGCCAACAACCCGTAAACTTGGGTACTGAAGATTTTTATATGTAACTTGACATAGCTAGAAGGGAGCCATATTAGTTTTATTTTTTTAAATGGCGGCTACGTATTGTAGGTACCTATATAAATCTATAGCTGTCTTCAATGACAAATATACAAGGACCAAATCGGTAAGTGTAAGGGAACGTAACACTTTACGGGGGGTTGGTATAATTATGATTTCTATTTACATCGATGTTCGCTATCGATTTATATATAATACAAGCGTGGCCGCCATTTTGAAAAAGATCCAAATGGCGGACACGTAGGCGAAATATCAAAACCCTTGTTGACAAATGCATTGAGTTTGCTTCGTGTTGGGTTTGGCGAAACCTGCTATAATTTCTATAACTCAATTCGAGTTTTGATGCAATTGAGTTGCAAATACTATCAGATCGTTTATTCAATAAATGCAAACATAATATTCGTACTTACATTTCATATTTTTAAATACACGTCTTCATAAAGGCTTTCCGACAGCAAAAACGAAACAATATCGAATGATATTCAAAATGAAATATGAAATGAAATGAATATGAAATGAAGAGAAATGTTGTGTGTCTGTCCGAAAGGGCAGAATTCAAACATTTTTCTAATAAAGACTTTACTTTTGCTGAACATCCGACATTTTAATGGAATCAGTAAACGAATATTTTGCCGTCTGATAAAGTTCAGCGGGTCGATTCTGGAATCATACCTCAACGCTCACTTCCTTCAAGTTTTAACGGTGATAGGTTTACAAAATCGCACTGCCTGACACTGGATCCACATTCCTTGTCTTTTGTCCAATCGTCTGATTCAATATACACACATAATTTTACTTGACATAAAATTCAGCAACAGTTTAATAAAATTGGCGTGAAGACTTGTTAGAAAAAATCCAAATATCAGCCTAATACCAAGGTCAAACATGTTTCATCTAATACAGCATAATAGCCCCATTGACTTTCTCCTCTAATGCCGGTGCTATAGTGTCGTTGTCTCGTCCATCCGCCATGGCTATGAGTATGCAGACATCGTTGATAAACGCTGCTATGCTTGCTGATACCACCAGCCTGGAATTCAGAGAAGACACAATGAGTAACATGTAGAACTTTGACCGAAGACAAAATTTATTAGGTTTTTTTTTTCTTCATTTTCCAGAAGGCTAATTCTCCAAATTTCAAATTCTAGTCGCGTTCTCATCTCATCGACTGTCAGAACTGGTCAAAATAGTAGGGATATTAGACGTTTTTTTTTTTAACAGGTTTCGACTGAGACTGACTGTAACCGTTCTTAAAGTTGCTGAAATTAGCATCTAATGACGTCTCCCGCTCTGAGCAGACCGGAAGGGAGTGTCAAAAGTTTTACTGACTAAAACCCACCCGTGTTCCTTCACTTGCCGGTCCGCCAAGCCACGGTTTTTTTTATATCCAACCCGCAACCCTAACCCTGGAGGCATCGGTTTTCGTGGACCCCGTCACGTTAAGCTGACATATCATTGAGGCGCGCGTGAAACACAATGCGCCGTTGACCCGGGCCTGGTCCTTAGCGGGCGGCGAGCTGCCAACTGCTCGCTGCCCGCAAGTCGGCGCCTACGATGGCCGGGAGTTCGATGTTGTCTCCCGACCAGGGCGTCTCCTGCAGCGGCTAGAGGCGTGAAGGCGCTGAGTTACCGCACCCTCACTCACTCCACCTCCTCCTTTACCAGCATCACTGCTCGCGGGAGGCAACAGCCTGTCATCCACTCTCGCTCCGGACCATGGCCTGGACCAGGGCCCGACGCGAGAGATCGCCACCGACTGGAATAAGCCCTCAGGTCAGTTTTCTTCCTCTTCAGCCTATAGAGGTCCACTGCTGAAGAAAGGCCTCCCCTAAGGCATTACTTTATGTGGGTTTTCCATAATCCCCACGCTTGACAGGCGGGTTAGGGATTGCAGTAATTTGATATTCCAAAGCAGAAGCGCTGCTGCCAGCTTTCCTGGTGAGAGTTCCCATAGCCGCCTCTTACGACACCCACGGAAGTATAAGGGTTGGTACAATTCTAAGCTCGCTACCACACGGGTATTATACTACATAGGTCAGTTATGGTTATATGTTTTTTAATTATCAATTTTAAAATCAAAATATCCAATCAAATTAGGCTGAGAATCAGCACTTTTAGAGCGTCAATTTAAAAAACGGCCTGCGAGTCGGACTCACGCACAGGGTTCCGTACCATTGATTAATTAAATTAAAGTATTTAAGTTATTTGTATGAAAGATTACGCGGTAATAAGCGGTTTACGATTTACGAGGTATTGTTACGGGCTAGGGGTACTTAAACGCCGGTTAAGGGTTACGAAGTTTATTAGCAACGAAGGTACAGACGGTGAAGGCAATGACAAGTAGAACGTAGCTGATGTCTCACCGAAGTCTTCCCTTATGTCCACGAAGTCCGTGTTGTGAACACACAATAACAGTACAGATGTTACTCCACGTAGTACTCACAGTTCTCGTTGCAGTTGTCGCAGTAGGTATTCTCGAAGATCGCTTCTTAACTGTCGCTGTTTTCGTATCGCTAGTCGAGTGTAGACTGACTCTGTGCGGGCGTCACGGTGCTATATATAGTCCAGCTGATCGAACATTCCAGATTCCTCTAGACGTAATAATAATAGCACATAACTTCGAGGTCACTCGGAAGTACCTACGGTAATTCCCGGAAACGGGTTTCTAGAAATTTCGATGTCGACACTTTGTTGACAAAACTGTTGAGACCTGTACCATTCGATAGGCCGTCCTAAGTCTAGTAATGCGTTTTATTATTGTACCTAGAAATGTCTAGATCTTAGGGCTTAAAAGTGACACACTGCATGTCACGCGATATTGAACCTTATGCCATCGACATAAGGTCCATTCGTAACATTGCCCCCTTCTTAGTCATGCTCGTCCCGAGCATGATTTGATCCATAATAGCGAGCTAGGCGGTCTAAGTGTACGATTTTCAGCTTCCCTCTAGGTCCTTTCTTAATCCGGTAGGTGACATCGTTTATTCTGGTTACTATCGTGTACGGACCCTCCCATTTGGCTTGGAACTTTGGACTCTTTCCTTTTCTTCTAATGGGATTATGTAACCATACCGAAGTTCCCTCTTCAAATCCGGGCACGTTAGCTTTGCGGTCGTATCGGATCTTCATCTTCTCACTGGTTTTTAGACCATTCTCTCTCACTAGCTCATGTATTCCATCTAACTTACGCCGCAGGTCGGCCACATAGTCGACGGCTAGGATAGGAGTATCGGGGGGTGTTCCGGTTAATGCATCTATTGGTAGTCTAATTTCTCGGCCGAAGTTGATTTTCGCCGGTGTGCAATTTGTGCTATCGTGTATTGCTGAGCGGTATGACATTAAAAAGAGTGGAATGTAGTGGTCCCAATCCCTTTGATGTTCTTCCACTACTTTGGCCAAGTGATTCTCCAACGTCTGATTGAATCTTTCGACCATTCCATCTGACTGTGGGTGGTACGGTGTTGTACGAGTCTTATGTATCCCGAGTAGTTGGCAAACCCTTGAAATAGTGAAGACTCGAAGTTTCTACCCTGGTCAGAGTGTAACTCCAAGGGAACGCCAAATCGACAGAACACCTCAGAACTAGCTTTTTCAGCTTCCTGGTTAGGTACTGCAAAAGCTTCTGGCCATTTGCTGAAATAGTCTTGCATGACGATGATATACCTATTCCCTTCTTCAGTAACAGGGAATGGCCCAGCTATATCGACAGCAACTCTTTCCCATGGTGCACCAACATTGTACACTTTAAGTCGACCTCTGGCTCTCGTTTGCGGTCCCTTTACTGAGGAGCAGGCTACACATTTTCTACACCAGTCCTCTATGTCCTCGCGACAATGCACCCAATAGAATCTTTTTCTCACCTTCTCCAGGGTAGATGTCCTCCGGATACTCCGTTGTGCACCTGTCTTAGCACTGACGCGACTTTATCGCAGGGAACAACTATCTGTAAGGTGACCTCCTGTCCACTGGGTGATTCCCATTTCCTTTTGAGAACTCCATTATCAATTATCAGGCTGTCCCATTGGGCCCAGTAACTTTTTGCTGCTGGGCTAAGCGCTGATATTTCACTCCAAGCGGGCCTCTGGCCACGTTGTTTCCATTCGATTACTGTCTTCAAGTCACTATCTTCCTTTTGTGCGTCTTCCAATGATTGATTATCCCAGTCTTCGTCCAAAGCTGGATAATCCTTACGTTCTCTTTCTTTTCCTGTTTGGTACAATGTCGGCAAGATTCTTCGCAAGGTCGTCTAGACAAAGCATCAGCATTATTGTGTGACTTGCCTTTCCGATGTTCAGTGACAAAGTCAAATTCTTGCAGCTGACTACTTGTCCTTCTGGGTCTTTGAACTGGAGGAGCCACTGTAAGGCAGCGTGATCGGTACGAAGTGTAAACTGCCTCCCAATCAAATATTTCTTGAAGTGTTGTAAGGTCTTAACAACGGCTAGAAGTAACACAATAAGCTTGGAAAGGCATTTGCTGAAATATGCGATAACGACCTGCCTATCTCCTTGTGTTTGAGAGAGAACTCCTCCAATACCCACATTGCTGGCATCTGTGTCTACCAAAATCGGCCTTCCCTACTAGGGTAACCTAGTACAGGAGCCTCACACAAGTGAGTTTTCAGTAGAGCAAATGCCTGTTCGCAGTCAGAGTTCCATTCAAATACTGTTAAACGATGCAAGCTAACTCGGAGAAGTTCTTCACAAACCGACGGTAATATGCACACAGACCCAAGAAAGAGCGTCAGTTTTATTACGAGGGGTAGGCCACTTCGACACGGCTTTTATTTTTTCAGGGTCTGTTCGAATTCCTTGCGCCGAAATAATGTGTATATCCAATCTGGAATAGTGTACACTTACTAGGACTGAGTTTTAAATTCGCGCAGTTTCTACAAATTGCGTAGGTGTTCTGCGAAGTTTCGTCCCATAATGATGATGTCATCCAAATAGACCAGGCATGCATCACCAAGCAACCCCACCAAGATGCGCTCCATTAGGCGCTCAAATGTAGCTGGAGCATTGCACAGTCCAAAAGGCATGACATTGAATTGCCAGAGACCGTTTCCAGGACCAGTGGTGAAGGCGGTCTTTTCTTTATCCTGCTGACAGATTTCCACTTGCCAATATCCACTTTTGAGGTCAACTGTGGAGAACCATTTCATGCCACTTAGCAAGTCCAAAGTGTCATCTATACGTGGCAGAGGCTCGTGGCATCGTTCAACATCCTGTAGTCAACGCACCTTGTACTGCCATCCTTTTTCTTGACTAGGACAACTGACCAAGGGCTGGTAGACGCTTCGATAATCCGCGACACTTCCTGTTCTCTTGCAAAGGGGATACGACGTGGTCTCTGTCTTATCGGCTGTGAGTATCTATATGGTGTTTGACGAGCCCGGTCCTTCCCACGTCACTGTCGGTCTCATGGAAGTTATGCAACAGTTGCTTAACTTTGTGACTTTCGAACTTGTTTAAATTGCCCTTACAATTTTCGAGTAGTGTCGTACATGTTCCTGCCACTTCTTATCACGTTCCTTTTCGTGCGCCTCTGTTTTTCGCAATGATGCTACATGGTCGCACACACCCACGATGCAATTCTTTTAGGTTACTAACGTTGATAATGCGTACTTTTGGTTTATCGGAAATCATCATCAGTGTCCTTGCTGTTATCCAGTCTGGGTGCAGAATCTTCTATTATAATGCAACGTTTACGGCATCCTCCTAAGGTTTCTGATCTTGGTGGTAATACCGTTCTCCTTACACAGTACACTGACCCCTGTTTTCCACCTTGAAGAAATACTTCTTGTTCTGGAAAACTCAATACTCCTTTTGCTACATTAAGGACGCACTGCTGTTTCTTCAAAAAGTCCAGTCCTATTATGCAATCATCGGCTACTAAAACAGGGTGCGTGAATGAGTCACATTCGTTTCACCAAGGACGAGTACTGGTTGGCCAGTGGCGGTTTGATCGGCATCCTCTTTTCCATACTATGGTCCGAGGAAATAGCTCCGGTCGTGCAATGGTTCTTGATGCACCAGTATCCAATGTGAAACTGCAGGATTTACCATTCAGATGAGACTGTTTCCGTCACCCACTTGTGATACGCTACATGTCGACCAGCCAGTACTTAGCCCTGGCTGTTCCTAGTTTAAATCCTCGGCTTCCACCTGTGTCCCAGAAGTGCTTCTTCCCTTAGCCTTCCTGGGACAATTTCCGAATATTTCACCGCACTCATAGCAATTTGTGCGGTTACCTCACGAATAAACTGCTTCCACCTCCAGAGCGTGTGTCAAGGCTGCCTTTGATGGTGCCCCAGACGAACCGCAGCCCTGACTTCCGCATCTCGAATTCCATCAGTAAAAGCTTGCACCGTACTAGCATCAATTACTCCCGGCGTTGAAGCATACGCCCTCCGAACAATACGTTCTATTTCCGATGCCCATTGTTGCAAACCCTCACTGCTTTTCTGTGTGCGGTTTGAGCCCTGTAGACATGTTCCAGGTGTTTCTCTCCATATCTAGACTCCAACGCTTCTAACAGACAGGCTAGGGTATTGCAGTCGCCGGAAATATTTTCGAGGATTTGTACCGCCTCACCACGCAGAGCAAGCGTAAGGGCGGTTACAGCTTGATCGTCATCCCAATTGTTGCCTTTTGCGACCTTTTCAAATTGAAGACGGAAGGCCACCCATGATGTTGTTCCGTCAAAATGAGGTTTGAAGGTCGGCAAAGCACTGGGTACAGGTACCACACCTTTAATACCTCCTTTTGCACCGTTTTATGGAGAAACTGTATTTCTTTCTCACACTCCATGATGGTATTGTCTAGTTTCTCCATACGCGCATCTTGTTTGTCTATACGCATCCATACGGGCATCTTGTTGTGCTGTTTTTATTTTAAGCTCATTATTCCACTGTTTATTTAGTTCTAATACTAGTTGCTGGGAATTCATCTATTTTTGCTTGGGTTTCCACCTGGGATTGTTTTATTTGAGCCTGGGTTTTTTCTATTTTTGCTTGGGTTTCCACCTGGGATTGTTTTATTTGAGATTGTTCTATACTCAGCTTTATTTGCGCCGTCAAGTGAGCCAGTAACGCCGAAAAATCGGGTCCGCTGGCTCCGGCAGTGGTGGTGGTAGTAGGCGCACTCACATTCGTCGGTGTTACGACGGCCGCATCTTCTACGGGTGCAGGGACACCAAGTGATACTTCCTCTTGACGCGCCAAATCCATCGCTGCTTGTCGTCGCGTGCGTACTCTTTCGTCTTCCCTTGGCGTGACCGGCATGCCGCTTCTGACACCAATTGTTACGGGCTAGGGGTACACGGTTAAGGGTTACGAAGTTTATTGTACAGGTTGGCAATGACAGCTGATGTCTCACCGAAGTCTTCCCTTATGTCCACGAAGTCCGTGTTGTACACACAATAACAGTACAGATGTTACTCCACGTAGTACTCACAGTTCTCGTTGCAGTTGTCGCAGTAGGTATTCTCGAAGATCGCTTCTTAACTGTCGCTGTTTTCGTATCGCTAGTCGAGTGTAGAACTCTGTGCGGGCGTCACGGTGCTATATATAGTCCAGCTGATCGAACATTCCAGATTCCTCTAGACGTAATAATAATAGCACATAACTTCGAGGTCACTCACCTACGGTAATTCCCGGAAACGGGTTTCTAGAAATTTCGATGTCGACACTTTGTTGACAAAACTGTTGAGACCTGTACCATTCGATAGGCCGTCCTAAGTCTAGTAATGCGTTTTATTATTGTACCTAGGATGTCTAGATCTCGAAATAGGGCTCAAAAGTGACACACTGCATGTCACGCGATATTGAACCTTATGCCATCGACATAAGGTCCATTCGTAACAGTAGATCTCGTTCAAAACAATTTAACCGACTTCAAAAAGGAGGAGGTTACTCACGTATATATGCTTTTTTTTTTATGTTTGTTCGCGCATAACTTCGTCGTTTATGAACCGATTTTGATAATTCTTTTTCTGTTGGAAAGAAGACGTTCCCAAGGTGGTCCCATGATAAGGATATCAGGGTTTGATGGTGGAAGACCAGAGAAAACAAGGGAAACTTTCAAAAATTGCAGGGGCGACTAGTGCATTTCTTAGCATTTTCATTAAGTATTTTGAAGCACTACAATTTAATAAAGGTCTGGAATAGATCTGATGATGGAGCCGGGAGACAGTCGAAGGAACTCCTCAACAATTCACAGCAGCTACCTTGTGTTTGTGCTTGAATAATTTGTATTGACAAGAACCTTACACCTAGATGGGTGATGACTGTCATTAGGGAGCTGATGATGATGACAAAGGTCAGTTCAGGGAACTCCTATACGATTTACAGTAGCTACCTTGTATTTGAACTCAATTCATTTATGTTGATGAGACCTTTGCACCCATTGGGTTAAAATAATGGTCTGCAGTAAATTTGATGATGAAGACCATAGACAGTTGGGGGAATACTTACGGGTAAAAATTAAAGTAAACAAAATTGCGTCGTTGCAACAAAAGTCGGTGTCAATTTTCGTTGGTAGTTTTTTGTAGTAATGTACATCATGTTTTTTTTTTTTTTAGATTTCATGTTTTCTTATTTTAGAAGTTAGAGGGCGGGGGACCAACTTTTTTCCACTTTAAAAGCGTCTGTTACGCAAACTATTCGGTTTAGAAAAAAAATATTTTAGAAACCTCGATATCATTTTTGAAGACCTATCCATAGATACACCACACGTATGCGTTTGATGAAAAAAAAAATTGAGTTACAGTTCTAAGTATGGGGAGCCCCCAATATTTATTATTATTTTTCTATGTTTACATCAAAGTCTTAATGCGGTTCACAGAATACATCTACCATATACAACACCACAACCAATACAATATCTTATAGTTTCGAAAAAAAATGGCTGTGACATACGGACGGACAGACGGACAGGCGAACAGACAGACATGACGAATCTACAAGAGTTCCGTTTTTTGCCATTTGGCTACGAAACCCTAAAAACACATAAACCAACGTGGCCACTTATGAAACGTACCGAACTAGATGCACGGTTCCAATAGCTTGTTTCCTATGAAGATGAGGAGTTATGGGAAATAATCAAAATAACCCTCTGATTTAATCTCCAATTGCTTGCTATTTCAGAAATAGTACCATTTCTATCTAAAGGACTATTTCTGAAAGCTCAAAGCTCAAGCTTCACAGGATACTCAGGCACACTTCACAAGAGATGACCAATCACGGATCTACTGCACTTATCCAAATCGTTCATAATAATTCTTACCAGAAGGATAGTCCAAGATCAGCAGTGTCTTCAGAAGACCACGTGTTGGCGAGGTCTTCGTCTGACATCACGTTGTGCTGTAATCTCAAGAAATACTCCGTCAGCCATACTGCTATTGCGCCTAGGCTGAATAGCACTGAAACGAGACAAGACATACATTAGTGATAACATCCACACGTGTCGATTGAACGTTAAACTGCGCCTGCTGCGATTGGTTCGTGAAAGGGTGATCATACATTACGAACAGAAAATCCGTGCTCAGAGCACGTTAAGTCATTGATTTCGGCTGTTATTGGTGGATTTTTAGTCTTTCGGGTCGTCAGAAGTCCAAATCTGGCAATCAATCTCACCAAGGGGTTCATACGATACCGCTGTAAGTAGGTGACTAGGTGGTAGCGGTCAGATAGATATACAGTTCCTCCATTTGGACTAGTGAACGCGTGGAAGGATTATTGTCGGGGCTTGGCGTACTTTTTAAAAGTTCGACGATTGATATCTTTGTGGCTACCATGAGTTTCCAGAACGAGACTCGATCATAAGTATCGATCGCGCTTGGCAATCTCATTGCTTGAGAGTTCTTGCTCAACCTTAAAGCGGGCCAATTGATGAGTCAAACACGGTCGATATCGATGATCGAGTATTCGTAATGAAAACTCGGGGTACCCACACAGGACGTTGTACGGATGTTAGTAGTGCGGTAAATTCTACTTGCGTGAGTTCTCATTTGGTGGAGTAGATATAGCTCCGATGAAGGCAAAAAATCAATTTAATAGTTTAACCTAGACTCATTCTAATATTTGGGACTGTCGCCCAACAGTCTCTCCATCTCCTTTCTCTCTCTATCAGTAGTTACTGATACATTTACCTGCTAAAGAGTTGCTGACAAGTAGCGGTCGAGGCGAGCACCGCGCGCGCGCCGCCGACCCCAACGCGGCAAGCACGCATGCGCCACCTGCCGATAGCAGGGACGCAGCCAATAATGCTGCAGTGCCACACCACGCCCAGCGACGTGCGGGATGCGTACCGGCTTTTACTGAAAATTTGGTAATTGTGTAAGTTAGTAAAGCATTGTTGAATATCTCTTCTGATTTTTGTGTTTATCGGCGGTGAAGGTTGCCGAAAACTAAAAGTACACGGAACGCGCCCATAGCGGACCACCTTCCTTCGGCGATCATCGATCACTTCCTTTCGAACTGGCAAGCTAGCGAGTCATGGCCGCGATCTTCTAACGGTTACGAAAATGTAATTAGTCTTATGTAATTAAAGTAATCCGGGGGGATTTTAAGTCTTAAAATTCAAAATTAATAAAGTTAGAATCTGCCAGTGAATTGTGTCGACGTGCGCCTCCTCCTGGTCTGATCTGGTGGCCTACGAACTCCGCATCTGCAGGTTGGAGGTAAGGGATTTGTAGCCTTTAGCACCTTAATCAGAGGTATATACTCCGAAGGCATCATTCTATCACCATATTTGGTTATAGTTTCTAATATATTGCCATCCTAAATACAGTCCACTTGAATCTTGTTTAAAATCTTTCGTGGTTGGCACGTTGCCGCCACAAGCATTAAGCAGGATTTGAGAGAGAAGTGTCGGCCCAGAGCAGTGGCCGCAACTTACAAGTTGTAGATCGCACATTTTAATCCAGACAGTTGCTTTAGTTTGTGTAAATTATTTCATCATATTTCTTAAAACTTTGAGGGGAAAACATCACAAGGAAACCGGCATTTACTAGATGCAAAAATTCGAAGTCATGTTATATCTACCAACTCACAGTGGCTTCTGAGAAGTGTGTGCCAACAATGGTAACATTATAGGCTTATTATGCGATACTTAAAATAGTATTATATTTGATGCTGTTGCACAAGCAATTAATCCCTATCAAACTGATCGTATCACAGTAAAAACAATATTAATCATGTGTCAACTTAAAACCCGATGTCATTGTCGATTGTCCAAACGCAACGACTCTGCACCTGGATGGATTACAAAACAGAACGCAACTCGCAACGTCCTGATCTTATCGTGGACACAAAGCAAGTCTGTAGCAACGACTAGACACGAGACTTGTTAATGTTGTTCTAGTTTTTCGACTTGTGACATATGGATTAATTTGATGTCACACTAGAGATTAAACAGTAGTAAGCATTACTGCTTCATTAGACTTTGAAAGAATAGTAGAAGAAAAAAGATGAGGTAAATGCAATCGTCAACACGCGCTGCATTTGCACCTGACATTCAGGCGTGCCACTCGTGTGGAATTCCCGTTGAACTTCTCTACGATGAAAACGGAAGACAGACGAAGGAAACGAATCCCCCAAAGGATGCTTGCTAATGCATCCTTTAGAGTGATTTGTTTCCTCCAAAATTGAGTATAAACTTTTTTACATAAATTAGTAACCGATTTTGTACTTTGGTGCAAAACCAAAGTACAAAATCGGTTTAGTTTAGTTTTTTCACACTCAAAGCCTTTATTTGTGGTCATAGGTTAACAAAGATGGTGCTTAATATTAATAAACGTATCACTAAGTCCTGCTATTAAAGTAGTTATTTGCCACAGACTTCTGAAAAACTGCACGATGCCTAAATGCGGAAGGTGGAGCATCGGGTGTTGTGGTATAACTTTGTGAGGGTCTATATCTAACAGGCTTGATGAGTTTTGTCCTTCATCTCGTGTATCCTGATCCTAAATTATGAAAAACCTAAAGCTAACCAATTTTATGATCTCGTCTTGCTTCACATCTGAACATAGGACTTAATAAAACCTTTTCGGCCTTTTTTGTGTTTTAGTGCGACTTTCTTAGTTTTGTTTATAATTTTTGTTTTGCACAAACTACACAAGCTCATCTACATGAAACATTAGGTATTTGTAGTGTAGTGTGTAAAGCGAATAGGCGGAAATGATCCTATTTAAGTCCCCGTTTATACTTTGGTTAGTAACTAGGAGTGTGCATACATCTTCTGCGAGATTTCCAGGACAGGACAGGACAGCTGCCCCCACCTACCAACTTGGGTACACCTATGTGCGTATTGCCAATTTTCTTCCTACCATTTTAGTGATAATTATATAGATATTTGGGACATCCCTTTGCTATTGCTAAAAGCAAATACGACCAGTTATTGCTACAGAGATTCTATACTTTATAATATCTTAACTGGCATGAGTCAGACTATTGTCAGCTCACCACTTAATTATTACAAAACACAGCTATCAGAGCTTGTCAGTCGTTTAAGAGCACTCTTTTGTAACTCCGGTTGCATTTGTAGGTCGCAAGAAGCAGTATTATTTCAAGATGTCAATGTCAAATGTATCTAGGAATCTTACAAGATCATTGTCACCGGTTCTGTTATTGACAAACTAAACTCAATTTAAATTCAGTACGTTTTTTCCTTTCCATTTTAATAAGAAAACGACAGAAGATAAATATACTTTAGTCATGTCAAATTAGTCAAAGCCAGACGTAAATTGACGTATGTTTAGTCTCCATGTTTTAATCACGTCTAAACTGTCTACGGAGTAGATGAATATTAAAATGAATATTAGTTTAGTTTAATTCCGTCAAATTTCGTACGCCAATTCCGTACGGAGGACGGGTCTGAGCAGTTATGTTGCGATGTATGCCGGGTATGATGCCTCAAATGTTGTTCTGCCGGGAGTTTGGTCGTGGAGGGTCTCCACATCAATCTCCCTCTGGCGCATCATCGTTGGTCGTGTTATTGGATCTAACATTGCACCATCTCGCTCAACTGCCGTCTTCCTTCCTATTCACTAAGGGGTTTTTAAGTGAATGGGCTTAATAAACTAGCGCGCTTTGCCATCAACGATTGTATCACTGCTTACCATTAGGCGGGATTGCAGTCAAGCGCTAGTTTATAATTATTAAAAAAAAATAAGATTAATTTGACAGGACTGAACTAATATTCATCTTCTGTATTCTTCTTAATGCAATAAAAAGATGCGCTGTACTTAAATTTAGTTAAGTTTGTGAATTTAATTCTGGGAATCGGCTCCATACTATCTTCCTTAGCCTATAGATGTCCACTGCTGGACAAAGGCCTCCCCCAAGGCTTTCCACGATGACCGGTCTTGTGCTGCCCGCATCCATCGGCTTCCCGCGACCTTCACCAGGTCATCGGTCCACCTTGTTGGGGGTCTCCCTACGCTGCGTCTTCCAGTACGTGGCTGCCACTCCAGAACCTTGCTGCCCCATCGGCCATCGGTTCTACGAGCAATGTGCCCTGCCCACTGCCACTTAAGTTTAGCGACTCGCAGAGCTATGTCGGTGACTTTGGTTCTTCTGCGGAACTCCTCATTTCTGATTCCATACTATGATTAGAAGATACGTGAGAAGGGTCAATAAGTATGTTTCGTCTTTGGCTGAAATGATTTCGTATGGATAAGTGATTGAAGTTTGGCAGATTTAGGGCAAAAATACAAGACAAAAAACTGTCAACTTTTATATAGGTACTTACTATATGCAGTGATCCAATAGCCGTCACAATAGACGTTTTACGTCGTTGAGCAAAGTTTTCGAATTTAGAAAGCAATGTATAATTAGCAATATTATCCCTACTAATATTATCAACGCGAAAGTAACTCTGTCTGTCTGTCTGTTACGCTCTGACGTCTAAACTACTGAACTGATTTTATTGAAATTTAGGTACAAAGATAGAGTTGACCTTGAGAAATAACATAGGATAGTTTTGATTCCGGACTTTTGAAGGGTTTTCTTGGAAACGCGATATAACCGAACTCCACGCGGGCGAAGCCGCGGGCGGAAAGCTAGTTCAAAATAATTCAGATTTAGACTGATAATGTATTCCACAATTAAGGTCTTCTTTAGTCAAAGTCAATACGTCTGAGCAGTTGTGTTGCGATGTGTACCGGGTACGATGTGCCTAATGTTGTTGTGTCGGGAGTTTGGTCGTGGAGGGTCTCCAGATCATCCTCTGGCGCAGCATCGTTGGTCGTGTTGTTGGGTTAAACATTGCTTCACCTCGCTCAACTGCCGTCTTCCTTCCTATTCACTCAGTTTTTTTTGAGTGAATAGGCTTAATAAGCTAGTGCGCTTTACCATCAACGATTGCATCACTGCTTACCATCAGGCGGGATTGCAGTCAAGCACTAGTTTATAACTAATAAAAAAAAAATTTTAAAAAAAGACAAAATGTTAGTTTAGACCCATTGATATAATATTAAACAGATATGATATGCTCTAACAAACTAACCGAAATAAATGTGCCGATCGGAGCAGCAGCACACACATGCAAATTTTTTATTCTGCGTACATTTCACACGTTGGTACAGTGTGAGTGAGATTGGGCGCAATCTAAAGTAGGGTTGTAACGGAGCTTCGCCTCCGCTTCCGTTACTGCGGAAGTTCCACAAGAAATCGTATCTTCGCTTCCGCCTCCGCCTCCGCACAATTTTTGCGGAGTTATAACGGAGGTTTATTTACGTATTTATAAAATAAATAACGCGCAAGCTGCGACGCTCGACAACCGTCCGGCCGCATTTGAGCGCGAAATGGTCAAGAATCAACTAGTGTGAGGCGGGAATGCGGCAAACACAATTTGTTTCTCCTTAATTTTCATTACAAGAAGGTAATATTTTTTTTACCAAGTATACTACTATTAATGTACGTATTTAAAATAAAACATTTTGTTTTAATTAACCATAAATTTCATTTTTTTTCTGTATGTACTTTCACCTCCGCCTCCGCCTCCGTTAACCTCCGCATCCGCGGAGGTGAGACTCGTCGCCTCCGCATCCGCCTCCGCCTCCGCTAACAAGCCTCCGTTACAACCCTAATCTAAAGCATCGAGAAGAAAAAGATGGCTAGTGTTTGTCATATGCGCTGTTAGTGTTTGTCGTTTGTTTTTACGAGTGTATCGAGTGACTAAGGCAAAAGATTAGAATTATAATCTTTTGTACGCTTCAAATTCAATGCGGTGACTTATCTACCTTAGTTTAACATTATATCAATGTTTAGACCTGTCAAATTAGTCCCCGCCTGACGTAACTTGATGTATTTTTGGCCGCCATGTTTATCATCGTGTCTAAACTGTCTATGGAATTTCTTGTTTTGACGGGGTTAAAGTAAAATATTATCTTCTGTCCTTTTCTTAATGACGAAATAGGAAGAAAAAGATACATTTGACTTAAATTTAGTCTATGAACAAGAGAATCGGCGCCAATGTCATCGATGAAAATATTAGTAACACGTTTTTTAACGAAAACAATGCCGGGCTTGTAACACTAACATAGTTTGAATCGAAAACGTTATTATGTTCCAGTTTGCTATTGCTTCAACGACTATGATTAAAGACATTCTTTTTTCACAAATTACGCAAAGAACTGAAAGCAAAAATTCTTTAAATAATGCTTCAATAAAATAAAATTCAATTCGTAAAAAAAAAAATGGTCTTCCTTACCACTAAAATCATGATTCCTCCACCCATACTTAAAGTTCAGCTCCTTCCTTCCTTCGAACAGTCCGAAACTGATCCTTCCTTCGGACTCCAATGGATTCGATGTCCTTCGCGCACGCGCATCAATCCAATGCGTAGTTCCCAAAGACGCCACAATCAACGCTATACACAAACACGAGCCAAAAAACGTCGCAAAAATCATCGACCGTTTAAACAAATTCAACTTCATCTTGATTTGATTTTGGAACACTTTTGACTATTTACAGAGTTCGTCAATAAACCACTAGATGGCGTTATGTCACATTATTTTTTCACATAGCTCTTCGGGCTAATTGGTTTGTTTTTATTATGTTTTCTAGCTATTCAAGTTGTGGGATTGGTTCTCTGGTGCGTCCATTGTTCGAGCTATTCAGTGTCATCATAACAGTTTCCCTTTGCTGTATCTTCGCACGGGGTGAGAAGAAAATCTGAAACAATTAAAAGAAAATTGATTATGCAAACGTAAATCTTTTCATCATCATATTCTTTCCCTTGTTTTATGTGTCTTTTCTTCCATCCCTTTCTATCTCAAGAAACTTTCAGTTTCTTTACGACTACTTCATTTCATTTACCCAATGACTACTAAACATTAGTAAAAAAAACAAGAAGATCCATTTTTTAATGTTTTAGTTTAAAAATGAAAATATCAAATGCATGATGTATGTATGTACTTTGAAACATCCTATATGTGAGCGCAGTCCAAGTCTTGCTTTCCAAGGGCATGGTAATGAAGCGGTCTTTACAGAGTTCATTTACATAAGCTCAAAATTAATAATACATTTTTTTTTTTAATAAAGATAAAATCCAATGAATACAACAGTCATTGGATAGATGAAGTAGGCTGTCTCTGTAAGACGGCTAGTATTTCATGGTGTATATATTTTAGTATATTACATACTTATTGTATTTCATAAGTTAAGTATGTATTTTTGTGGTGTATCTACAATAAAGTACTTTAATTGGTCACAGCTGAAGTTGCGTCATTTAGTTACAAAAATGAAAGACTTGTTAAAATAACTTGTTTTATTATAAAACTTGAGTGCAATGACATCACAAATAATTTCGAAAATAAAGATAAGATGTTTATTAAATCCGGAACCCTCCGGAAGTGTACCTATAACGATCACTTTGTGGCAAACAGATTTCCTGAATCAATAAAAAGGATTGTAAATTAGTGTATGAAGTAGTAAGAACGGTCTTTAAAAAATCGGTTCGTCTTAATTACCCGTTTATAATGTACAGACTACAGCACATCAAACTACTAATCTGTCAGATTTCTTTATTAGATTTTTAACTTTATCTTAAAGCATTAAGGCTCAAGGTTGCTGCTGCCGTCCGTACCAACAAACAAAAATAACAAAGAGTAATTACGTCACACTCTATCAGTAGCTATGGGTTTCATTTTGACAGTTCAACAACATTCAATGCGTTTTTTATGTTAAGCAAACACATTTTTCAAACATATTAGAACAATGGATTAGCAATATACTTGAAAATTATTCAAATTGAGAATATTAGAGTGTAATTAGGGTGCAGGTTAAGCTACATTTGCCGCAGTTGGTCGGGGATGATGTGCTCTCGTCTGTACCAGACGACAGCACATCAAGCTACTACAATTTGTCAGATTTCCTTATTAGATTTTCAACTTTATCTCTAAAGCATTAACGCTCAAGGTTGATTGGGGTAGCTTGACCTGCTGCTGTCGTCCGTACCTTTAAATACAAAGTCTCGGAAAGCACGTTAAGGCGTTGGTCCCGGCTGTCATTCGTAGATCTTTGACAGACGTTACAGGTTGTCAGAAGACCGAAAGTCTGAGTACCAGTCTTACCAAGGGGTATCGTGTTACCCAGTAACTGGGATGTGAAGGTCAGATAGGTAGTCGCTCCGTGTAAAATACTGGTATTCAGCTCCAACCCGTTATACTGGAAACCGAGCCTAGCATAGTTCGTAGAAGGCTAGGCAGATCGATTTACTAAAGACAATGGAAGAAATACTAAAACGTTTGTAAATGCATAACACGTACCACTGAAACTCAAGTTAAGGATGGTTATGAGATAAGTGTCAGAACAACGTTTTACAATTGGGCTGGTACTGCAAAATGCCACCTGGCAATTTTGGATTCGGTGGAGAGGCGTGCGGAGAGGCTAGGCTAATTAATTACCCAGGTTAAAAACACCAAAGCATAGTATGTAGACTATGATAGTTTATCACATACTGAACACATATCATGTCATAGCTCTTCGAGTTGCTAAAATTAAACGGCAGTGGGCGTGGCACATTGCTTGTAGAACCGATGGCCAATGGGGCAGTAAGGTTCTAGAGTGGCGGCCACGTACCGAAAGATGCAGCGTAGGGAGGGCCCCAACAAGGTGATCGATGACAGGAGCCGATGGGTGCGGGCAGCACATGACCGACCATCTTAGAAAGCAGTGGACCTTTATAAGCTCAAGACGAAGAAAAAGAACACATGTCTAATACACGTTGTAGAAGTAAGAAAGAAGGTGAAGATACTGTTACAAATATGGGAAGACACGCTACCAATCAATAGGCAAAAGAGCAAGGAAGGAGGCCTATTTGTGCGCTTGATAAAAGAGGAAACTACTTTGCCTAAGACCCAGAAGGATACTGAAATATACTTAAATAAAAACGTGTGAATAACTTTAATAATCTCGAAGGAGCTCCCAAAAATATTTCCGATTTAAAAAAATCATATATTTTTAAGACATGACTAACTATGCTTCTGTCTGCATTACATGAACAAGTACCGTCTTCATCACGTGGCCCCTTCATATGATGACACGTTACTTGTACCTTGAAGGGGGTCGTTATATTTTTTATTATATAAATTACAAACTAGCGCTTGACTGCAATCCCGCCTGATGGTAAGCAGTGATGCAATCGTTGATGGTAAAGCGCGCTAGTTTATTAAGCCTACTCACTCAAAAGAACTGAGTAAATAGGAAGGAAGACTGCAGTTGAGCGCGGTGATGCAATGTTAAACCCAACAACACGACCAACGATGCTGCGCCAGAGGGATATTGATCTGGAGGCCCTCCACAACCAAACTCCTGACACAACAACATTTCGCGCATCGTACCCGGCACGTACATCGCAACACAACTGCTCAGACCCGTCCTCCGTACGGCTTCACCAGACATCATGCCGGAACACGATGAATCGCTTGGCGGCATGACTTTGTCTGGTGGGTGGTAACTTACGCCGGCGGCTGATGTTGTGGCCTACCACCGAGAGCATAAGTAATTGGTTAAGTAATTTTCCAAACATCCGTGTCAGTCGCCAACTTATCATCGACTACCTTTTCTTTAATATTCTTCAAACAACCTATTTATGATGCTGGACACCATCTCCAAAACCATCCAAAATTATACAAAAAATATTGCACAAAACCTCATAACATGAGAATTTCAACGTCTGAAATTAGGTAGCATAATCAGCCTAAAATTTTCCTACTTCAAATTAAATTCAATTTTTCTACACCAGCTTTCTCCAGGTGAGAGGGAGTGAGCCGTAGTCCAACACAAGAAAAACTAGAAGCAAGATTCCAATTGATATTTTTTAAGGAGATGAAGATGACTCAACAGCGTTTATATTCATCTCTATTTTAATCATACTTCTCATCCCAATTACCTACGTATTATATAAAGCTACGAGACCGTCATTATCTCATACAGCCAGCTACCGTAAATACTTCAATTCAAAAAGAAAAACATCTTAATAATTTATCTCACGATCTAATATCGCGTGTCCGAATTTGATTTACTCTGGCATTAACCGGTGAAAACAATTTGCAACGAAAGTTTCATTTTATAATCATTATAGTCGAATATTATACGGTCTCTTAGGTTTGGACTTAAATAATACAATGCTCGGGTAATAAATTCGCTACTTCGGTTCGGAGAACGCTAGCATCGACAAGGAAATATTTGATTTTATCTTTTGAAAGCGGATATTTACAATTAAGAACATTTTAAACACATAAGAAAGAGATGATTGTTTATTGAAAATGTATTAAAAAACTCGTGACTAAAGGAAGTTTTAAAAGAATTTAAAAATATTTGCAGCATTCTACAATGACGTCGTCAAGCAGACAAAGGAGCCGTTACTTGGATCGAAACCACTAAATATTTGAATAATGCTGATACATAAAAAATTAACGATTGTTTTATCAAAACTCATTTAACAATAATTGCATTGTACTGATGACTAAAGGAAGTTACGAGAACTTCTTAATGATTTTGCGACATTCCAATAATTACATCATCAGGTAATAAAGAGCCGATGATTCGATTGATCACGCGGTACCCTGACCATTAGGTTAGCTGTTTTTACAACTGTCTTAGAACGCAAAATGCAAATATTCCAGATTACGTAAAAGTTAACTTCAAAACGTTTGATAAAAATAACTACAGTTCGTTCTCCTTGGTATTTTATTAAAAGGTTGTCTGTAAGAGATCACTCTCAACCGGTTATTGTATAATAAATAATAATGCTTTGTAAAATCTTCATATTTATGTTCTGTATTTTTTATGGTGTAAATAATAAAGAGTATTCTATAGATCTAGATATTTATACAAACTGCCTTATCTTATTGAATTATCTTTTTTTCGGCTTCTAACAGACATTATTAGACCGTACGTGTATCAATCAATGTATTGTAAGTCGTTGCAATCACTAGTTCCAATTATAAGAAAAATAAAACAGTTTACCTATAGTATCTTTAAATATTTGAATGATGGTGTGATTCCGGATTCGATAGTAAAACAACATCGCATCATTAACATAGTCATTATGTCACTGGCTGGCATTAATTAAACATTCCACAAACCGTAAGTTGTTAATTAGGTTATGCTATGCTTTATGGGAAAAATGGCAGATGGTGCTCATTCACTCACAGCTGGAAAACCGTTAGATAACTAAATATGCATGACGGACCCCTTTAAAGACCGCTTTACATAACCATGACGTGAGACCAAGTGGGTCATCAATACAAGAAACATATTTATTTGCATTGAGATAAATTTAAAAGTAATTTTAGTATGTTGATGTTAATAAATAAAAATACCTAGACTCATATGCTGCCATTCACATTAAAGGTTAAAAAGACGGTTGACGTATCATGCTAACAATGTGTTAATAATATTAAATTAAACTTGTCAATTGGAAGCAAAATATCTGAGACTTGACAAAAGCAAACACACAAAATAAATTCGCTGGCAGTGTAAAAGGTAAAGGTATTCTACAATACCCCATACATTTAACGTTCGACGCTGTTTTCAAGTAGCTTAGATTTGTGGGCATTCTTAAACCTAAACTGCAAAAAGGTATCACATAACCAAACATCAAAATCCAATTTTTACACACTGTCATGTATAGAACTTATATGGTAATTTTCATTCCGGTGAGCAACTTCAAAATAATGAATATGCATTAGGATGATTTTATTATAATTTGGTACCGAAGATGCTAATAGCTTTTTGCCTTTAGAAACTTTAACAAAGTGAAGTTAAAACTATTTACGCCATTTCCGTGTTTATATTTATATAATCTCCTCTGTAACGTTTTCTACCGAGTCATCGACAATAATACTTCTCATAAGTGAAGGAGCAAATGTCCACATTAAGAATATTCATGACATGTCATTTGCGTAATCCACTGCGCTTGTGCCCAGTTTTTCTATGGACGTATACATACATGTATGTATGACACATATCCATTTCATGCAACATTCCAAAAGAGCCAAGCATAATCACAATTCACACGGCATCCATCAATTCTTGTTCGATTTCACGCCATTGAATACGGGGGATTCAATCCAATAACAAAATTTGGACTACTTTCTATTTGCATGGATCTCTGAAATGTTACGATTTCACCCCATGCATGATATACATGGATAATGTTTTATTCATTGCTAACACCAGTAGTCGCATACTATGTGGGAAAGTCGGAGAAGATCAACAAGGTTTTTAATTGGAAAAGCGATGTTGAACGGAATGCGTAGAAAATCCACCTGCGTTTATTCTCTGGCACGTGCAGACAATTCCTGCGTTGAAGAAATTGTAAGTGTGTTACCGTGCAACATTTCCTTTACGTGAAGTTTTTGTTAGATCAAAAGCAAAAGGTTAGATGTTGTCTTTAGTGTGTTTGATTCGTAAAACGAATTTGTTTTTCTGATGAATCGGTGTGATGTTTACTTCCAATATGCAGATGAGATTACCAGTTATACAAGGATACAAATTAATAAATAACTTTGTAGTGGCGTTAAATTAGAGACTATTATCTCCAAATCATAATTCAGCATAAGTATATACAGAAAGTGATCTGCACTACATCTCGTCTATAGTTTTAGTCAGTTATGCCACAAGCTCTCTACATGCCATATAATTTTCCGTAACATCAAAGTTCGCACAAAAGTCACAATCTACTTCTTCAGCCTTACCGTTCTTTTAACACACATTAACAGCTACATAATTTCAGGTAATTACGCAAATCAGTAGCTTCACCTAATGAATCCTGTCAACCTTGACAATGGGCAGACGTAACGGACATAAAGTGGGCACGGGTCGCGGTACGCTTCGCTGGTCATAAGGTCATTGTTATACTGACTGTTTCAAACAAATGTGGAATGATATCACCAGCAGCATATTGCTGAAATGGGAGTTTGTTGAAAAGATGAGGACAGAGGGAGAAGGAAGAAAGCAGAAGGCAGACGCTGATTCAGACAATCTTCAACGACAGCAAACGAACTTTTCTATACAAAATCGAAATTCATTTATGTCCATCCATATTTGTCTTATAAATATTAGATTGCCTGCCTGATGTGCTTGTAATTGCTATGGTAAAATATGAGTAGTTTCTATGACAATTAATCACAATCGATCCAGTTTGTAATCAAAAAGTTTTGACTCAAAAAGACTGTCTTGAATATCGAAAATAAATAAAATAATGGTACATAATGTATGTATATATGAAGATAAGCCGTGTGTCCTGATGAGCCAGTGGTAAACGCTTTGTCTGTCACATTCCAGTTCAAGGATCCAAATTTTGGCAAGTACCAATGTGAGTTCCTCAATTCCTGTGCACTATGTTGGAGATTACTGGCATCTATGAAGAAAAAACATGGCGAGAAGACCTGGACTTAGTTAATTGTACTGTCTAACTGTAGACATTATAAATAACTAAGAATTGTTAACGATTAAAGATCCGGTCACCCATCTCCGGGGCAATTGCGGTTAACGCAAATAATACACTAATATCAATAATAACTTGGTATTATTACTAACATACTGCGGAGGGAACCCTTACACCCCATGCGTCAAGCCACGCACGGCTGCCTACACTGAGTATATAGTAAGGTCATTGTTATTATGGCCGAATATTTAAAGCAAAATTTTGTGAAATGGTATGCCATTTTGTAAGGCTGTTATTAAAATGTTTCGGCAAATAAATCTGGCCGTTTCTGGTTTTTGTCTTGCGTGTGTTATCTTCGTGTTTCATTGACTTCGTATACTGTTTTTAATTAAACCTAGAATAAGTAGAACATTAAGCCAACCAACGAAAGAAAGGCTATAATTCTATCGATAACTACTGCTGCTGCCTTTTCAAAACTCAGAAGTTGTTTAGTATTATAAAATTTAGCCAACTTCATTCAAAGACGAAGAAGAAGAGTATAAAAAGACCCCATAACATAGCCAACAATTACGCATTCTGTACATCAAAAGAAATAACATTATATAAAAATAATTTCTGAGAAACTTTAATTACTGGCGTAAAAATTTACTATTTGTGTTTATGTTATATATGTATAATACATAGCACTTAGTGCATCAGAACAGCAACAGGGGTCTTGAAGAATTTTAATGTGAAAATGTTCCCAGGTATGGTCCAGTACTAATGAAGGGAATGCAGTCACAATGAAGGGAAGTACAAATGACTCGACTTCGAGCTTTTTACATTACACCATCATCATCATCTCAGCGTTAATCCCAGTTGCATCCGCAGCTTTTTTCAGCTTTGGAGTCTGGGGTCCGCTTTACCAGTTTAACTGTTGAGTTTTGGCTAAACTTCGATATTTTCCGTGAAGCGACTGCCGTCTGACCTCCACAACCCGAAGGCGATATCTAAGCATTGCAGTTAGACCAATTGTTAGACTTTTGAGGGTTCCAACAACCCGTAACGACTGCTACTAGATGTTCGTATGGCAACCGGGACCAACGGCTTAACGTGCTTTCCGAGGCACGACCAGACCAGTGCAAATATTTATATTCATGCATACAAATATTTGCACTGTGCGGGGATCGAACCCGCGCCTCCTTGCGCAACGGCCGCGTTCGCTACCGCTACGCCACAGAGGCTGTTTTACATTACACCAGTTCTAATAATTATTTTTTTTACCACAAAAGCAGGATATTGTTCAGACAAGACCCATTTTCGAAGATCTCATATCGGTAAATCAGGTCAATCAATAAATAATTGAATTTCCGACTTAAGACACAATTCTCCACTGCAGTTAGGACAAGTTTCAGATATCAATAAATTTGTTCTAGATATCAGATTTTCGAAACCGCTCTAGTGTATTGATTCATCGAGTTGCAACAACTGCGTAAGAAACTTACATAACTTGTATCGAAACCTACGCTGATGGCATTGTCCATAAAACAATCACGTTATGGACATGTAGGTCTTTGTTCTTTTATAAATTCCGTCCTTGCAACACCAATTAGTTACAAGCTATGGCTACTTTAATGGATCCCACGTAGAATTCTTCTCAACCAAGCGAAACAGATCGAAACTCGAGACCAATTTAAAATCTCGTAAATAAACGGTTGTGAACTATGAACCGGGAAATATGGAAGAAAAGTAGAAGTTACTGCATCTAATACGCATAATTCAGCCTATGTTTACACTGATCCAACACAGACCTCTTTGAGAGCGATTGGGCCGTAGGGCGCGGGCTTAGGTCGGTAGATGTCACATGTTTTCGAATTGTTGCTTATAGGACATTCCGGCTTCCTGTGCGATGCAGTTGTTATGAAATAACTTATACAAAGTGAGGCTCTTGTCTGGGGATCAACCTAGGACCTTCAACTCGTAAGTCGTGGACGTTGTATTGTGTGGAAGTGGGTGTTCAGATGAAGAAAAACATAACCACAACGAAGAAGCTACTGGTATTTGAGAAAGGATAAAAGGGGAGCAGTAAACAAAACTGGAATCAAGAAATAACTATCATCAAATGTTCAATAGTCAACCGATCAGTCACACTTTGTCAGAGGTTAGTCTTGCTTGTCACCTTCGGAATGGTTTAGAAGAGTTCAATTAAGGATGACACGGATTTTAAAAATGCTTTAACTTTTTTCCGGATTGACAACAATGTTAACGGCAGTGGTGTTACTAATCGGCGGGGTGATTGCGTAAATATCACTACACTATCACTGTCAGTAGCAATGGGTTTCATTTTGACAGTTCAACAACATTCATTGCGTTATTTACCTTGTTGACAACAAGGTTGGCGCAGTGGCTATGCGATGGGCTGCTGCGTTGCGGGTAACATATTTATCGAACATATGAAGCAATGGATTAATTAATACAACCATATAGATTATACTCAATTAGGGTATGAGAATAATCGAAAAGAATTACCATTCGTCAATACGACTTAAAGATTTATTCCCGCTCGGCAAGTGTGCACGAGAAGGTGCGACTAATCGGGAATATTTGAGGTTAGCCCCGCCATTTCGAATCTTCTCAACTTTGGCATCTTAAAAAATCCACAATGATAGTCTGAATAACAATGATGTAATTTACACAACCCACTATAAACACCAAATTCATTCAAGGATAATGCAATGTCCGTAAGCTGTCGATAGTCACCGCCACAGGTGCAGTGGCGACAAATACACAGCCCTCATATTCTGACGCATACCTCACTTCAATCAATAGTATAATTGAAATCGATTAATTAATAACGATTAAGAAATTACACGCACACAGCTGTCACTGTCGTCAGTCAAGAAACCTTTAAAGTCGCCATTTTTGATCTTACAAGCAACACGCGTAACTAAAATTACATTCCTGGTATCGTTTACATTGCGGAAATCTGTTGAGAGCGTTTCCTTATATGCACTTGTAGTTTCTAGTTTCTCATGTTCTATTTAATATGGAAGCCGTGTTCTCAAATGTAGATGGACATATTTATCTGGACGACTATTTAGGTTTGGCTTGGGAAATGGACTTTGATGCTGTCTATGGTTTCATCGTACCGTTCAACGAATCATTATCAGGTTATACTTTTCCTAACTACAGTAGGGCCTTGTTAATCCGGAGTGGCAAAAACAAGACCCTTTGCGGATTATCGAGGCATCCGGATTATAGTATGCCATATTTAATGTTAATAAAACACATGTTTAACTCCAGTTGCTTTATGTCGCCTACAGTTGACCTACCTTTTTTTTTTCGGGGTGGAAATCCTCATAGGATGGCCGCCGCCCTAGGGTGGGCGACGGGGTCTGTCAGACTTTTACTGACTAAAACCACCCCGGTGTCTCTTCTATCACGAGCGCGCGTGGGGCCGCGGGAGTCTAAATTCTTCCGCAGCCCCACACTCTCGTGCTGGCCCGGTCTGTCCGGGCCTCGTCTCCGGCACGGGGTAGTGGGGTGTTAAGCTACCCCGTGCATCGCCTCAGAGGCGCGCACTGACACTCGCGCGCGCCTCCGCCGCGGGGTCCATCGAATAGGGGGCGAGGACTTTCCCATGTCCCTCGCCCCTGGACCCATTCATGGGGGGTGGAAGACGGCGTTATCCGCCCTTCTTCGACGCCCGGTGCGTCTTCTGGCAGTTGACCTACCTATGCCAAACTTCCGAGCAATGACAGGGTAGCTGTCACCTTTATCTAACATTTCTATAATCCGCAATTTGTCTTTTAATGTCAATTTCGTATGTTTAAGTGGCGGCACCATGATCTTAGCAAGCGCGCTAAATTGACACTAAAAGTATTACACCAAAAGCCTTAAACAAAACACTGACGCATCGATTCGCATTGCCCGGCCGGATTACAGCGATCACCGAACAAGCGGGAGTCCGTATTACCGAGGTCCTACTGCATATTGGAATCAGCTACCATTGTAACTGGATGCAGTTGAATACCAATATTTTTTTATGAAACCACTGACTATGTGTCGATCTCCACAGCCAGAGTAGAGACAGAACAGTAGATTATCTAAGGCCGCCCGCAGAGTTATTTGCCTACTCTTGCGTTGAACCACAGCCCGTACTGCCCCTATGTGTTTCCAAGCTATATTATGCCAGCGTGTGCGTGAAATCGCGTACCGACACGGCGCACGGCGCGCACGCAATCATTCAAACCGAGAGCGGCTCGTTTCTATGAAGATGTTTTACTGTCTGTCTACTGTGCCACAGCCCAGTGACTGGGTAGTACGATACCCCTTGATGTGACTGTTTGTCAGACATTCAGGCTTCTTATGACTCCTAACGATTGCCATAGATCCTAGCAGGAGTCTTGATATGTAAAGATGGTCACCCATTCATTGACAAACCGCGGAAAGCATTGCTTAACCTGCAGGGTAATTGCGTAACACACTATCAGTAGCAATGGGTTTCTTTTTGACAGTTCAACAACATTCATTGCGTTATTTACGTTGTTGAGCAGACAAGTTTTCGAAAATTTGGAGGATTAGCAATATGCTTCGAAATTATTCAAACTGATAGTAAAAGTGTGTTACGCAATTAGGGTGCTGATCGATCAACTCGTGCGGTTTGTATTACTAAGCCACAGCCCACAAGGGTGGTATCGTATCTACTTCTCAACACAAACGTAAATAATTTGAATTTCGAATTTTACAGTCTAATAAGCTTCTGCACATACATAACTGCGTGAAATATTTTGTTCCCCCGCCCCATCCCGTCGCATTATATCACATTCCTTCGTTATGGTTTCGTTTCAGTTTAGAGTTCTTTTTTTTTTTCGTTTATTTCGGCTTTTTCTCAAGAATTAGGCTATTAAATGCATATTTAGTCTTGCCGCCAAGCGATTCGTCGTGTTCCGACATGATGTCTGGTGAAGCCGTGCGGAGGACGGGTCTGAGCAGTTGTGTTGCGATGTGTGGCGGGTACGATGCGCCAAATGTTGTTGTGTCGAGAGTTTGGTCGTGGAGAGTCTCCAGATCAATCTCCCTCTAGCTACAACTTCGTTTGGTAGTGTTGGTTTTGGGTTTAACATTGCATCACCTCGCTCAACTGCCGTCATCCTTCCTATTCCTAAGCTTTTTTAGTGAATAGGCTTAATAAACTAGTGCGCTTTACCATCAACGATTGCATCACTGCTTACCATCAGGCGAGATTGCAGTCAAGCACTAGTTTATAATAATTAAAAAATTTAAAATATTGACTTTTCCGGTCGCTAGTTCCAGAATTAGTGAGTTCTAACAAACTCTTCAGCTTTATGATTACAATCTAGGTTGATAGGTACAAATTTCTGCGTCCTTGAATCCACCATTTGGTTTCCAGAGTTAATTACTTAACTTCGTAATCTAATGGATTTCACAAATATCACATTCCTTTGTTATGGTTTCGTTTCCGCTTAGAGTTCTTTTGCTTGGCTCCAAGGGCAATAACATGATTTTTTATTAGCCTTTCTCAAGAATTAGGCTATCAAATGCATATATAGATTTTTCCGATCGCTAGTTCCAGAATTAGTGGGTTCAAACAAACTCTTCAGCTTTATGATTACAATCTAGGTTGATAGGTACAAATTACTGCGTCCTTGAATCCACCATTTGGTTTCCATAGTTAATTAACTTCGTAATCTAATGGATTACACAACTGACAATGAGAGCTACTACTTTCAGTGTCATTTATCCAACGGACAGCCGACCCGAAAATTGTGATTACGTATCTACGTATTACGCTAACCCAAACATGACAAGTTCAATCATCCTAATGATACTACAGGTACAAGTAACAGTACCATTACTAACCCTGACAGTACTATCATGAACATTGTACACATCTGTACAAATGTTAGCATTCACTTGTCCATCCGTTGTATCATCGTGCATTTCATCATTATTGACCTTCTAGTTTATCAAACAATACGTATTGAGGTTCCTATTATTGTTTGTATCCATTGTGGGCCTTAAAGCTTTTGAACGACTATTTTAATTAACGTAATAGCAACTATTGCTGAAGAATTCTAATAACACAAAACTATTATATAGCAAAGTTTTGTGATATTGGAATTCTTTAGCTCTTTAATGAATTACAGTTAATGTAAATGGTCTTTACGAGTTTAAAACTCATTGTGGTTTAACGCAGTAATGAACTTGGACAGTTAATGGTCAATCTTTGGAATTCGTTACGGACAATAAAATACAAACATATTTAATTTTTAATCTCAGTTTGTAATGAGCAATATTGTTAGAACACAATGAAATTAAGAATGAAGCTGCTTAGACCTTGATGGAAGCAATATTATATGTTCGAAGAGAATCATGGAATCATCCACACTAATCCATACTTAATATTATAAATTCCAAAGCATATTTGTCTGTAGTCTGTACCCTTTCACGCCCAAACCAGTGAAGGGGTTTCGATCTTCATTAACAAAGAGATGGACGACAATATAAATTTTATTCCGATTGCACATTCCCGACGTTTAATTACCGATCCACAAGGGCAAAGCTTAGTATAAAACAAAATTTGCGTCAGTTTACGATCTCTTGCAAGTCTTTCAGTATAACTTAAAAATATGTATGAGCAGTATTATCAAACATGAATCAACATGTGATTTCTAGAAATAAATAAAATCAGCTCACTCTTAGTACCAATATAAGTAATTATAGTGCTCACGCACTTCACCAATTAGACTGACAGTCAAACTAAAGTCATCGTTAGTTTTCTTTTTTTTTTTTTGTTTCTATTAGGTAACCGTTTCCCCAACCTCAATGTTACTTCGTTTTCATCTATTATAGCACCATTTCCTCGACTGCTTTCCTCCAGTCATATTTCCTTGAATAGTAAACTCATTGTTACTCAGTCCAAGCCTTTGTTAACCCCGTCATGCTTTCAGTTAACTTATTGTATAACTGGTCATAACCAGTTAATTATTCACAGTGAGTTAACAGTTCTCACAGCAGTTAACATCGGTTTATGGTTAAATTGAAGCTGTTCTATTATTTGTCGTGTTTTAAAAGAGGTAATGGTCATTTTGATTTTGACATGATCGGTCTTCTGGATAGTTCTTTTAGCAAAGTTAAAAGGTTATTGGATTTCATAATGATATGTTTAAACCATGTTAGTATTCACGTGCTTGTTTTCAATTGAATGTACAGCAGGTCAAGCTATCGGAATTTGTCAAATATTCCCAATTAATCTTAGCCTCGAGCCTTAATACTTTAACGATAAAGTTGAAAATATAATAAAGGATTATGATACCTAGATTGTAGTAGCTTGATGTCGTGTCGTCTGTACATAACGAACGCACTATATTGCAAGTATATAAAAAGTGTATTAACCCGCAAAATCGGAAATACAACGGACTTTTTCAAAGCTGTCGAATAAATTTAAGTATAGGTGAATCTCAATCCATCTACAATGCCAATAAACCTATCGGGAACATACAAGGAATAAGATCATAAAAAACACAGAACATAAGAATTAAAGAAAAAAAAAACCAAATGCCAAATGTTGTTGTGTCGGGAGTTTGGTCGTGGAGTCTCCAGATCAATCTCCCTCTAGCGCAGCTTCGTTTGATCGTGTTGGTCTTATGTTTAACATTGCATCACCTCGCTCAACTGCCTTCATCCTTCCTATTCCTTAGTTTTTTAAGTGAATAGGCTTAATAAACTAGTGCGCTTTACCATTAACGATTGCATCACTGCTTACCATCAGGCGGGATTGCAGTCAAGCAATCCAGCATGCAGTCAGGCAAGTTAAAATAAAAAATTACTTAAAAAAAACAAGAAGGATTACATTTAAATAAGAAAACCGTCCCGACAAAAGGTTTGCCACGCAATTTTTTGGCAGATTCTCGGACCTTTCCGATTTGCATACAAAATTTCATACAAATCTGTCCAGCCGTATCGGTGGAATTTGATAAAAAAAAAAACACCGCGACACGATCTCTTTTTATTTTACAAAAACAATCAAACAATGTTCAATTCTAAGAAGGGCAATTTGAAAAACGTTTTAAAAATTACAAATTAACTGCGAATAATGTTCAAGTTCAACTAAATACAAACACAGTAGGCTCTTCAATAAATCAATAAGAAATCGTAAACGGGATCTAACCATACCCCAAGATGAAGATACAAATAATGTACAAATAAACACATACAAAAAAGCAATCGCTCTACCACAATCCATTAACCTCAATCAACTGAAGATTCTAAGTTACACGACATGATAATCAACTCCCATTGTTTTTGCTTCACTCATTGAATCGGCTCCGTTCAACCTGTTTCGTGATGTACGTAAAGGAGATCTTCGCAGAACTAGAGCTTATACAGAGAGACATTGTCACCATATGCAGTGCGATTCGGTAACCATATATGTGTAACGTAACCAAATATTGAATCAGACCATCGAACAAAATATCAATGTGGATCCAGTGTCCAGCAGGTCGATTTTGTAACCATATCACCGTGAAAATTAGGTGAAGTGAGTATGGAGTGGGCTGTCATTCTAGCTAATGCTAAGGGATTGACACTATTGACAGTTCATTTTAAGTACTCCTCGCGACACAAGCAGGAGCTGCGTGTCACGCAGATGAATATGCTGCGGTGGATGTGTCGAGTTACGCGGAAAGACCGCATCAGGAACTCCAGCATCCGGGGCAGTCTTCGTGTCCGTGACATTGCAGACAAACTGCAGGAGGGTCGCCTACGCTGGTACGGTCACGTCTTACATAAACCGGCATATTACGTGGGTAACAAATGTCTTGCCATGGCGCCTCCGCCGGGCCGGAACAAGCGGGGTAGACCAAAGAAGTGCTGGCTTGACGTTGTAAGAGATGACATGCGTGCCAACAACCCCTTACGACCACAGGATGCTAATGATCGTGCGAAATGGAGGAGAATGTGCAGGAAAGCGGACCCCGTGCTCCAACGCGAAAGCCGCGGATGCAACCGGGATAAACGCTGAGATGATGATGACAGCTCATTCTGAGCTCAACTTTTTTTTTTTCGGGGTGGAAATCCTCATAGGATGTCCGCCGCCCTAGGGTGGGCGACGGGGTCTGACAGACTTTTACTGACTAAAACCACCCCGGTGTCTCTTCTATCACGTGCGCGCGTGGGGCCGCGGGAGTCTAAATTCTTCCGCAGCCCCACACTCTCATTCTGGCCCGGTCTGTCCGGGCCTCGTCTCCGGCACGGGGTAGTGGGGTGTTAAGCTACCCCCTGCATCGCCTCAGAGACGCGCGCTGACACTCGCGCGCGCCTATTCTGAGCTCAACTGACCCAACTCTCACGGTGAGATTTTTACAGTCGATCGGCTGTTCTCGAAGCAAAATATATTTTACAATGGTCCCGATTCCCTTGTTCACAAATTAAATTTAATTTAAGCTCAGTGCATCTTTTTCATTAAGAAAAGGACAGAAAATAAAATGTTAGTTAAGACCTGTCAAATTAATCCGCTCCTGACGTAAATTTACGTATTTTTGGTCGCCATGTTTATAATCGACCTGTCTATGGAGTGTCTTAATTTGACAGGATTAAACTAAAATGTTATCTTCTACCCTTTCCTTAATGAAATGAAAGAAAACGATGCACTTAACTTAAAATTAGTTTAGTTTATGAACAAGAGAATTGGCGAGGTTTTGGCGGGAAGCTAAGATGAGTGCCTCGCTCATTTTTCATTGGACTTTTAAATGATTTATAGTGTCGTTTACTAAATAAAAACGCGTGATTTATATAGTAAAAAGTGCATTAAGTGAATAATTCATAAAGAACAGTGAAATATTGTAGCATAGTGGCCACATCATGGCTTTGTACCAAAACTTCCTCCGTGTTCGGTTCGCGCGGCCGTCTTTTTCGACATGAATAATTCATTACGTGACATTGGCTAAATGCACAAACCGTGCAAAGCCATAAGAGAAAGAAAGAAAGAGAATTGGCGCCAGTATGGGGCGATTTAGGGGGCAAGGACATCAACGTCATGTAGCCATGAATTCACTACACTATTATGGGCTGTGTGGAATTAGCCAATCCATACCTTGTGACCGTGTTATTGGTACGTCTCGGATAAAGGGTAGAACCAAAACGCTTCTGAGCGTGGTGTCGAACAGAGTGGACAGCCAAATACCAAGGCATTGTTCGCTCAAGCATGTCCAAAATAATATTAATTTCAAATTTTACTTAGGTACTTACCTGTAACCTCCTAACATAGATCCATATAGGCATAAAACGAAGTTGTATCAATTAAGTGTCGTGGGCTGGGTTTGAAACAATTACTTTCAATTTCAAATACACTTCTACGAAAGAGTACATGTTTTTTATTTAGTATTGAACATAAATTTCTTTGTTACTCTAGAATAACTCCCAAAATACTTTGTTACAATTTGCGCGTTGATGTCCTGCCACCCCAGGTAAATACAGACATCTAAACTAGTCGATGGGCTCTCTAAAGCGGCTACTGGGCCAGATGATTTAACTCCTAGTCGTAGCTAAAAAGTAGGAAACTCCAATTTACCCTTTGGCGTGTCAAATTCAAGACCGTTTAATGTTATATAGACGACGTCATTATTAACGCACGGATCTCAATAAAGTCGCTTGACTACGGAAACTGTTTATGTCTTACATAATACCCTCAATTTACCTCATTACACTCGATTCCACGTTCATTGAAATCAAGTGAAAACATGATCCGCCATTTTAAATTTAATGAGCTGCTACAGCTACTGGACATTCGAAAGTGTCGCTGTATAAATTTCTAAATCATTGCGCGGAGTATTATAATTTCTTTTATGCCCATATTAAACTTCGAAAGCGACAATTTTAAGTGCTCCCGACTGTAAAGTGTCTTTTTACGGTCTTGGAGAGCAATGCTTTATTTTAATTATCCAACTTATTATAACTTCAATGGTGTGCGTAATAGGCGCAACCCGACTGACAGTGCGACGTGATTCTTGTAGATCAATTTACATGTCCATAGAAATTGTTCTAGAGCCGCGTCGCTAAATCGCGACAAGCCTTACCTGTGTCCAAGGATGTTGAGAACTTGGTGTTGTTCTGCTTTTGTGAAGTATTTAAGTATATCTTTTAAACTTGAATTAAGTAACAAACGTAACCCAAGGTTCCGATTTTCTATAAATTTAAGTTTTCAGTCTTGGGAGTTATAGGTCCCGTCCCCTAAAAGTAGTCGACTGATTTAGCAACCTAATGTGCTTCTAAGATCATCTCTATCTGATCCAAAACGATGCAAACCGTGCTATCTGAATAAGCATATTTACCTATACCTAATATAGAATCAGATTTAAAAAAAAAAACCTATACCTAATGTCCCCACTTTATTAACGTTGATTAACGGGCCTCCTCTCTATGAGAAGGCCTAGTGCGGTTTAATGGATGTCACAAGTATTCCTATTTTTTTGTGCTAGAACATTTTCCATGTAACCATAATTTTCTTTACTTTTTTGAGAATAGTGGCGAAAGATTGAAATACACTATTTAAAGTGCTCGCCTAGGGTTGCACTCAGGAGCTACAATAACTCGGTATGTCGAGTCGATACCACTGCACTCCCAGTGCTTCCACCGTCTCTTTACTCAGACAAAATAAATACATCTGTAGACTCTTTGCAATAATGACCAACGTGTGGAGCAATCTACTTGTTCTTGAGGACTGCATGTCTGCAACTCATTTATTAACGTGTGATTTTCTCACGAGTTTCCTTCACTATTTAAAGACGGTGTTCAATTAAAATAAGTTGTTAGGCTGCTTACTCGTCTACCTCGTTTGTCGTCCTCCGTGGCGCAGCGGTCAACACGCCTGCCTGCGATGTGGAGGCCCAGGGTTCGATCCCCTGCCAGGTCATAATGGAAAACGATCTTTTCCTGATTGGCCGGGGTCTTGGATGTTTATCTATACATATATATGTATCTATTATAAATATAGTATCGTTGAGTTAGTATCCCATAACACAAGTCTCGAACTTACTTTGGGGCTAGCTTAATTTGTGTGATTTGTCCGTATATATTTATTTAGACGACATGAGTTTTTACTAGTCTACGTGTTCAAAAGTAGAAACATTGAACACTGCGTGCAGATATAATTAGACAGTCTCTTGGATTTGAAAATGTTCCTCTGCACAGCTTGCAGTGCTTCCTTATCATGTGCTTTCTTTATCGTCCTCATCCTTATAACTAAGGAGCTCCGAAGGTAAGAAATGTATAAGTAGGTACCTAGATTTCCTGCCACTCTTTTTCTTGAATGCTTCTCGAATATCTAGCAGGGGCAGTATCAACAGTGCCTGCATTATCTTATCTAGGCATGCATAAAACATTATTAAGTAACCAATGAGGAAGTTACGGAAAAGCACGTGTCGTCTTCGTTCATCACGTACTTCTCGCTTTTGCTTCTTGTACATTCACATCGGAATATAGATGTACCGTGTAACTTTAAAATCATAAGCTAATGAATGAAGGTTGTAAGTAGTTGGAAAAAGCGGCCGGAGCCACAGTTATGAAAACCCTTTTTTTCCGGGGTGGAAATCCTCATAGGATGTCCGCTGCCCTGGGGTGGGCGACGGGGTCTGTCAGACTTTTACTGACTAAAACCACCCCGGTGTCTCTTCTATCACGAGCGCGCGTGGAGGCGCGGGAGTCTAAATTCTTCCACGGCCCCACACTCTCGTGCTGGCCCGGTCGGGGTAGTGGGGTGTTAAACTACCCCGTGCGTCGCCTCAGAGGCGCGCGCCAACACTCGCACGCGCCTCCGCCCCGGGTTCCATCGAATAGGGGGCGGGGACTTCCCCATGTCCCTCGCCCCTGGACCCATTCATGGGGGGCGGAAGAAGGCGTTATCCGCACTTCTTCGGCGCCCGGTGCGTCTTCTGCGGCCCGGAAAGGGAGTTGAGATCCCCCTCTCCCGTTCCGCAGCTTCCTTCTGCGACATCACGTCCTCGCAGAAGGACACCACCGCGTCCCACGACACTGCGTTACCGACCATCCTCCGCTCACAGTTATGGAAACCTCAATCAACTTTTTTGTACATTGTACTAAGTGCCAAACAATTAGCAAGCACGTACTAATGTACTTGACCGATTTCTTTTTCCATTGAAAACACGAAACTATAACATTAACAATGACGTCTACGTAATCTAACGTTTAGCTGACGTTTAAGTTACAACATAGGAAGAGAAAAATAAAGAAATTAGTCTGCTTTGTGCTACTACTAGCGCACAGAGTATGACGGCTTCTTGCAGGTAAACAATAGTAATCGTTATACATTTTGAACGATGAAATTCGAGCAATTTTAAACTTTATTGCTGTAGTTTTTAGACAATATTTCAATGTGAAGGAGTGATGCAAAAACAATGTTCGTTTTGCGTATTGCTGAACTTTATTACGAAGTCGCGGAAAAGTTGCGCACATCCAATAATATCAGAACTTAATGATTGAAGTGGGTTTTTTCTTCAAAACTTTTGAGGAATCATTTCAGAAATAACGACTGTAAATCTGTAATACAAAGACTGGGTCAACATTTTCTAAGATTTTATTGATTTAAGTAATAAAGAAAACTTGTTACTACGTTTGTGTATTACAACTTTGATACATAGAATATTGCAATAAGAATAATAATTTCTTATTAAAAGATCCCATTGCCATTCATTCTCAGTCAATCAGATATCAAGTTTGCATGAAGAGGCCACAAACATCATCATTTAAGGTCCCAAGCCGAAAGGTTGCCATGTCGTCTAGTCCTTGTGTGCGTACGCACACAATTCGGCAATTTCGGAGTCTGGTACTATTAAAAAAAGCGGGTAGTTGCGATATGGACACCCAAATCGCAACTACCCGCTTTTTTTAACGAAGTATTATCATGTTGCCAAGTGAGATTTGTTTTGACAAGTTGACAGTTTTGTGGATCATTTGATCTGCTGCGTACAATCTGTTCCAAAAGCAAAAATACTGTTTACAATTTTTTCTTGTCCTTTCAGTTTTCACAAGAAGTTCATCTTGTTGTTGCTGTCATCACATGAAGCTGGCAAGCAGATAGTCCCAATCCTAGACAATATATAAGTTCTACTGGTAAAGCGGACCCCAAACTCCAAAGTTGAACAGCTTCGGATGCGACTGGGATTAACGCTGAGATGATGATGATGATAGACATACTAATGAACATGCCGTACGCGTATAATCTGCAGTAATTTTTTGGTTTGAAAAGAGTGAGAGAGATGTTCTATGCTTTCGGTCAAGCACTATCTCTTTCCTCATAGATGATTGATGATTTTGAGAGATAAAGATAGACGAAACTTCGTTTCCTCTCTTTCTTTCGGATTGCCACAATTCTTATCTCGATGCATGTCCATTAGTATATGCCTATGGTCCCAATCAGAGCCATAGTGTTATACATATGCATGGCATAGCTAAGGCTTATGGAAATATGGACAGAGTTCCAAACATCGATTTACGAAGACTTATGTTTTTGATATATAAAAACACATCATGTAGGTACCTGAGTACCTAATGAGTTGGAACAAACCAGAATTGAGACATCCCCCAAACCGCGCTGGTTTTGCATGGTGGATTACGGCCCAATTATTCTTATTCAAATTCAGAAAAACCAGGCAAGGTGGTCTTGTGAAAGGCCTGGCGTAATATAGAGGTTGTATTCATGTCGTATGTCTGCATTTTTGGATTATAAACAAGGACTGCTTCGCCTGAACAGGAAAGGCCTGAGATTGGTGACACTTCTCGCTAAACAACCACTTCTAAACACTATCAGGCATTACGGACAATCCTTTCTGCACTGCAGGGCTTGTATGGAGGGTGATGAAACTGTGCCGCATGTGCTTGGAGTGCACCGCAGAGGCGTCACACAGTTTAGGTCAGATTTAGCGGGACGCCCAGATCTCACATAGATGTTTTCACTAAGCCAGGAGATGTAAACTTCTGAGAGTGGTGGGTTGGTTGGAATAACCACTCGCAACCGCTATGGCCACTTGGACGATAAGTGCGGAATTAAAACCAGTAAGTAACATAGAAGAACCGTCGCAGTATCTAGGCCAAGTATGAGAGACAAACACGCTTGGAAGATTAAAATAATTGTAAATTCAGCCCTTGTCCACCATTACTACAGACTCGGGTGCTAGAAAGTGGAAAGCGAAATCCACATGAAGACACGCCCTTAATAAACAGTGCTCGTAAAAAATTAAACAATCGTGTTTGTCGGCTGCCTACGCGTGTAAATGGTTTTATTTAATAATATGTTAATCTAAACAGAATTGTAACGGAGTGTTTTATTTTGGTAAATTTCTCTTTAAAGACACTAGGTATATTTACTGTAAATATTTTAAAACTACATAATATATCATAATCAGACTACATTGTTCCCACTCCTAGAATGCAGGCCTCCTCTCCGAGAGGGACTGAACTCATTATCATCATCATCTCAGCGTTAATCCCAGTCGCATCCGCAGCTTTTTCAGCTTTGGAGTCTGGGGTCCGCTTTACCAGTCTAACTGCTGATTTTGGCTAAACTACGACATTTTCCGTGAAGCGACTGCCGTCTGACCTCCACAACCCGAAGGCGATATCGAAGCATTGCAGTTAGACCAATTGTTAGACTTTTGAGGGCTCCGACAACCCGTAACGACTGCCACTAGATGTTCGTATGGCAACCGGGACCAACGGCTTAACGTGCTTTCCGAGGCACGACCAGAGCAGTGCAAATATTCATATTCATGCATACAAATATTTGCACTGTGCGAGAGGGACTGAACTATATATATATGTATAATCTACAAGGTGGGTCCAATGGGGGTGAATACATGTCTGAATTTTTGTTTCCAGGACGTGCCGGTTTCCTCAAGTTGTTTTCCTTTACGTTTTTGAGAGCAATGGTAATGAAATTAAAGAATGACATTAAAACGCGGAAACAGGCCTTAAAGGCCTCAGGATTTAATCAACTGCTAGCTGTATTGTTGCCAGAGTTATCACTGGGCCACCACTGCAAAATAAGATGGCGCCGGCATTTTCACAATTATAGAAATAATTGCCGCTGACTGTGTTTGTTACTTCTCTGCAGAAGCAGAGAAATAACAAAAAAAGTCAGCGGTCTCTTTTCAAATTGAAACATTTGATCATTAAGATTGTATGCAAGTCTAAAGAATGAAGGGACGGGAAAGCCTTTTGAAGAAAAAAGGTGCTGCTTTTAATAGGTTTGACTGGAGGAAGCCTTTGCCAAAGAGAACACAGAGACTCAGAACTGATATTAAACATGTTTTGTACACATCTGCCCAGTTTTATCCCAAAAATGTTAGAGTTGGCTTCAAATCTCCGGAGAATTCCTACCGCAATACATCAGTACCACCTTATTTATTTATTTTTTCTTTGGGATGGGAAATAATCAAATGACCTCTCCCGCTCTGGGCGGAGCGGAAGGGCGTGTCAGACTTTTACTGATTCTAACCCACCCGTGTTGCGAGTTGCGAGCTACCCACTGTTGCCACATGTCTGGGAGTTGAGATCGATGTTTTTCGATGTTCCTTGTTTTGTTGTGTTTGTTTGTTGATCGATGTTTTTTGATTGTTCGATGGTCTCCTGACCAGGGCGTCTTCTGTGGCAGCTAAAGACGTGAAGGCGTTGAGATTCCCATTCCCACACGCGCTCCTTCTCCTCCTTTGCCAGCATCACACAAGGAGATGACGGACTGACAGGCATTCCGGGCCATGGCCTGGATCAGAGCCATCTCCGCCGATGGCCGCCACGAGGACACAGCGGTGCTCCGGCCAAGAATATTTTCTACATAAGTAATTTATTTTTATGGGTTTGGTTTCCGCATTTAGGTCCGTATTCTAGAAGGAAACTCAAGCATTGATCTCTGTTTAAACATTAATTAAAACTAGTTTCAACCAATCAAATGGCTTGAAACGAGTTTAAAAGTAATGCTTGAATTTTGAGTGAGCTTCTGGAATACGGGCCTAAGTCCTTTAAGTGAACCATTGGGTGTGAATATAAAATATATATACTTACGTTATAGTTACGCAGAAAATTCAAATGAACCTATGTTTTTTTGCAATTCGCAGGTTGGTGTCAGATTGCATATTGATTAGCAGAAATAAGATATATTCTATTATATCTTCTGTTATATAAAATCCTCCTGTCACAGTGTTTGTCCTCGAACTCCACCAAAACTCTTGAACCGATTTTAAAGAAAATTTCGTGTCTACGTGCGTTAGGCATGAGAATTGGTTTTTATCTATTTTTTTATATTAACTATTACTTACGCGGGTGAAACCGCATAGCGCAGTTAGTTTATTTATAATACTAGTAGCTGCGCCGGGTTTCACCCGCGTATGTTTCGGTACGTATCCGGATAAAAGTCTAAATTGTACTATTCCTAGTCAATAACTATCTGTGTGCCAAATTTCATCCAAATCCGTTCAGTAGTTCTTCAGTGAGAGAGTAACAAACATCCTCCTATCCATATATACATCCTCACAAACATTCGCATTTATAGTAGGTATTAGTAGGAGTAGGTTAATCATAAAAACAGGTCAAGTGTGAGTGGGACTCAAGCACTAGACTAAGGGCCGTATTACAGAACGTCCGTCAAAACTCAAGTTCTACTTAAGTCTCGTTTCAAGCCATTTGATTGGTTGAAACTAGTTTTAAGTTTTTTTTTTTTTTTCTCTTTGTTTATTATTGCAATCTGTCTGGGAGACATTCAACAATACTTCAGAAATGATGTGTGGTATGTGAGGTACAGGTCCAGTGACAAGCCCTCCAAAATGGTGTTTTAAACAATTAAGTCTTGAGGAACTCTCTTCTTTAGTCTCCTTGCACTTGGAAGTAAATCGTCCATAAGGTGGTGTGCCAATATGTTAGGGTGCTGCTGCAGTCTGTCTTTATATGTTGTGACTCTCTCCTTTATTTCCTCTTTTACACTTTTGATACCAAGCTCTCGGTGAAGTCTTTCGTTAGTGACATACCATGGTGCGTCTACTATCATCCTTAGCATTTTTGATTGAAACCTTTGTAGGATTTCCAAATTGGAGTTGGCAGCCGTGCCCCATAGTTGTATTCCGTATGTCCATATTGGCTTTATTATACTCTTGTATAACAAAAGTTTATTTTCCATTGAGAGCTGGCTGTTTCTATTCATCAACCAATACATCTTGCGCACTTGTAGTCCCATTGCTAGGCGTTTGGTAAAAATGTGTTTTCTCCAAGTTAGGCGTCGATCCAGATACATTCCAAGATATTTCGCTTCGTCAGATTGTGGAAGCTGGACAGCATTCAGTGTGACTGGGGGACAAGTCTGTCGCCGGGTAGTAAATGTTACCTGAAGTGATTTTGTTTCATTGGCTTTGATGCGCCAGTCCTTTAGCCATGCCGTGATCTTATCCAGGCTGCTCTGTAATTTGCGAGAAGCTTGAATTGGTGAGTCATCTGATGCCATGATAGCTGTGTCATCAGCAAACGTGCCCATAACAACATTGTCAGATATTGGCAAGTCTGCGGTATAAAGAAGATACAGAGCAGGTCCCATTACACTACCCTGCGGCACTCCCGCTTGAATTTCTTTAAGTTCCGTATTTGCTTCACCGTGACTAACGAAAAAGTGTCTGCCAAGCAGGTAGGATCTTATTAGGCTGTAAAAGTTGGCGGGCAGTGTCTTTTTGATTTTATACAAAAGTCCATCATGCCAGACCCTATCAAAGGCCTGTGATATATCAAGGAAGGAAGCTGTACAATATTCTTTTTGTTCGAATGATTTTGATATACCATCAACGAGTCTATGAATTTGCTCGATTGTACCATGTTTTTCCCTGAATCCAAATTGGTGGTCGGGTATGAGGTTGTTTTCCTTAATAATTGGATTTAACCTTCCAAGGATCAATGTTTCCATTACTTTGGATGTAATTGGGAGTAGGCTAATTGGCCGATATGATTTGGCATCTTCTGGACTCTTGCCTGGTTTCAGGATCATTATAATTTTAGCTACTTTCCATTGTGGAGGTACATATTCCCTTCGAAGAATAGCGTTATATAACTGCGTCAGGAATATAATGCCCCGCTCTGGTAGTTCCTTTAGAATGGTTGATGTAATTAAGTCGTATCCAGGCGCTTTCCCTACTTTCAGTTTTTTGATTACAGATTTGACCTCTCCTTTGCTGAGTTTCTGGATGGGTAACTCTAGTTGATGCGTCTGGTTCAGCAGTTCTACAACCATTTCTGACTTTGTGGAACCAGTATCGGGGTTTGGTTGAAAGACTTCTTGCAGATGCTCCATGAATACGTTGGCTTTCTCGACATCATACCTAGCCCATGAATTATCTGTTTTGAGCAGAGGTGGTTGGTAAGTTATTGGGCGTTTGAGGCCTTTTGTCGCTTTCCACAATGAATAGTCTGTAGATGATGTAGCATCCAGATTTTGCAGGTAAGTTGCGATTTTTTGATTTCTATCATCGCTTAATAGTTGCTCGAGTTGTTTGGCTAATCTATTGTATGTCGTTTTGTCCCCTGGGTACCGAGTGGTTTGCCATCTCTTTCTTGCTTTATGCTTTTCATCTAGTAATTTTCTTATAGATGGTGAGCATTGGAGTCCATCTTGATTTATGGGCTTTGGTGGAGGCATGGCTTCCCATGCAGCCTGTTGGACTGTGTTGTTAAAATGCTCAACTACGCTTATAATGTCTTCATCCTCCCGTAGCGGTACTTTGACATCAAGAGATTTAGTTATTAATTCTCGAAAGTATTCCCAGTTGGTTCTATGGGTATGTAGTCGACAAGGTGTTTCCTTTTTCATAATTAAATAATACTTCTACAGGAGAATGGTCAGAGGACAGGTCAGTACTGGAGTTGCAACTGAAGTCGGTGTTGCTAATACCTTTGGTAACACAAAAGTCAATCAGATCTGGCCTCCTATTTCGATCAGTGGGCCAGTATGTTGGTTCTCCTGTTGAGATAACGCCCAGTCGGAGATTGTTTATCGCTAAGAATAACTGTCGGCCTTTTGCATTTATGGTCCGAGAACCCCAGAATGTATGTTTGGCATTAAAGTCACCGCCAGACACAAACCGCTGTCCTAATGTTTTAAGGTATTTTACCGTTTCCAGGATGCAATAAAAGAAATATTCTGATTGACGATCTTGTATTTAGGAGCGGGTATTTATATACATTTTGGATTTACAATTATAGGCAGATTTACAGAGCAACCAATCACAAACAATATCAAACGACCAATGACATATGAGCTACAGCGCGGCGCGCGCGCCTCGTCGCTAAGTTAACTAAATACAACTGTATGATGTATCAGTTCACAGTTGTATGCCCGCGCGCATGGCGTGCGGTCGTTGATGTATACTGCTATATTTTTCGTATTCCTCTTTGCTTTATGACGTGCTTTGGAGGGCTATATATTGTTGATACCGTGACTGGTCCCAACCAGTCCTTTTTTTTTTTTTTTTTTTTGTTAGGATGGAAATCATCAATGACTTCTTCCGCTCTGGGCGGAGCGGAAGGGCGTGTCAGACTTTTACTGACTAAACCCACCCGTGTTTCTTCACTTGCCTGTGGGACGGCCAGGGCCACGGTTTCTTGTTTAACCAACCCGCAACCCTGACCCAGGAGGCATCGGTCTTCGTGGACCCCGTCACGATGTGCTGACATCTCTTTGAGGCGCGCGTGAAACACGACGCGGCGTCGACTCGGGCCTGGTCCTTACTGGGCGGCGAGCTGCCCACTGCTCACCGCCCGCGGGCCCGCGCCTGCGGTGTCTGGGAGTTTGGTGTCATCTCCCGACCAGGGCATCTCCTGCGGCGGCTAGTGGCGTGAGGGCGCTGGGATTCCCGTTGCCTCACGCGCTCCGCCTCCTTCTTTGCCAGTATCACTGCTTCGCAGAAGGAGGTGACGGCCTGTCCGTATAGGGCACATGGTCCCAACCAGTCCTCAATCACAATATTTGAAGCCTGGATTTTTTCAGTACAATAGCTGTGAGCTAAGTGGTGTCTTATATTGGTCTTAATCAGAACTGCACTTCCTCCATAGCCTTTTCCGTCAGGGTGCATGGTGTGATATAATTTGTATCCTGGTATGTCAAAATAGCTTTTACTTGTAAAGTGTGTTTCCGAGATTAACATGATATCAATGTTGTTTAATTTCATATATTTCTTAACCTCAAGGGTGTTGTGACAGCCCATTGGCGTTCCAGAGCACCATTTTTATGGAGTCCAGTGTTCAGTTAGTTTGGTCGTAAGATTCAGGATTAGTTTAGTGATTGTTGTTAATTGTTCCATCATCTGTCTCATTGATATCATTAATTCTTTTATGTCGCAGTTTTGGTCACTGTTCGTTGTATTGTCAGGATCATTCGCTTGCAGTGATGTTTTGTTTTGCACTATTTCGGCATATGTTGTTCCAGTTTTTGATGGACCATATAATTGTTTTGTCCTATCATGTGGCTGTTTGGATTTCTGAACTTTAGCGGGTGCTGGAGGGAATTTGATTTTCTGAAGTTCTCTGTAAACTTTGCAGCCTTTATAATTTGCTGGGTGATTGCCTTCACACAGCACGCACTTTACGCTTTCAGATCTAGTTTTTCGTAGACAGTCCACTGACAAATGATCACCAGCACACTTAATGCATTTTGGCCTTCTCCTACAGTAAGTTTTTGTATGTCCATATTGAAGACAGTTTCCACATTGGGGGATTTCCCGCTTAGGTCTTGGTGGTTCGAGTACTACCTTACAGTGGAGAAGACATTTTATGTCAAAAATAGTTTTATTATTTTCTTTTTGTTTTAACTCCACTATAAACATTGGCAATGCTTTTTTAGTGATGCGCTGTTTGATGTTCCAGATGTTAGTGCAATCATGACCGAGCTCATTTAGAGCATCTTTTATATCTTCTATGCTGGTGGAAGGGTGTATGTTTTTTAGGACTACTTTAAAACTCCTGTCTTGTTTTTGTTTGTATGTATAAAATTCAGTTTTCTTTTTTTCTAATTCTTTGACCACAGCGGTGTAAGCTTCAGACGATTTAGTTTGTATTTTTACTTGTTCGTTACGAAGTACTTTTAGATCATAGTTATTGTTTGCGTGTATTTCCAAGAGGTTTATAAGCGGCTGAATGTTACTAACTCTATCAACGAAAATTGGGGGTGGCTTATCAGTTTTAGGTCTTAATAGAGATGGAGGCTTGCTTGTTTCCTGCAACTGATCACTTTCCAGCACGGCAAAGCTGTTGGAAGTTGAGATTGGTGTGGGTTGGGAAAGCCAATATGTATCGAGTTTGCTCAACTTTTGTGACTTAGGCGGTTCCGGGCTTGTTCGCTGCCGTTTTTTATTCGTGGCTTGTACCCAATCTTTTTCATGGTTATTTGTTGGGGTTGTTGCTTCAGTAGGAGAATCTTCTATGATATGTACCTCAGTATTTATACTGGTGCTTGGTAGAATCTCTATACTGGATGTTGATGGTTGGGGATTTTGTTGTTCCCTGTTGGTAGCATGTGTTTGGCTTCCAACTGAGGCACTTCTTGGCCTTTGGAGAAGACTTGGGTGAAAGGCTTGCTGCACATATCTTTTGTTTTGACCAGTAGCATTTACTGTCACGGGGGCCTGGGTACCCACCCGCGTGGAGTCTTCGGTAGCAAATTGCACACCTTCCAGCCCGGACACTGATAGGCGCCGGGGGTTTGCCGAATGGGTGTAGTTTTAACTTTTTTTTTCTATTATGCTTTTTTTTTATTATTTGAGGGTGGGTTGAAATTTTTATGGCGAAAAATGTATTGTTATGTATTTAATTCACAAGTTTTAGTCTGAATCACATATTGTTTCAGCTCACAAACACTTGTACACTGTTATTGCACGTAAAGGAACACTTTAGTTACGGTTTCGGGTTGAACTCGCGTTTGTTTTCACACTTAATCACTGTGATTTTCGACAGCATATCCGCGCGCGTAGCTGTTTGACAGCTCTCAGTTTTAAGTAATGCTTAAGCAGAGATCAATGCTTGAGTTTCCTTCTGTAATACGCACCTAAGAGTTCCAAACCGTACGGCACTATTTCATAAGAGCCAGCTTGGTGACAAACAAACACAGGAATAACACAGGAATAGGATCCCATTTTTGACAAATTGGGTAAAGAAACCCAATAAATATTACCTTCTCACAACTTAAATTTAACTTTCTGACTACCGACAAATTATAATACCTTGTAAGTAGGTAGTCAGAAACTTGAATTGGTAATAAATACAAAATTAATTAGATGTGAAATAAGTAGGTAAATAAAATGCTGCATTAAAAATAAAAAAGGTTTTAGTCATCACCTTTAGCCTTTCCCATCATTTGGATTGGGATTTTTCATTTGGATTGGTTTCTATCCAAACAGGATGCAGCTTTAGATGGTGTGATTTTTATTAGAAACTATTTTAACTTTGATCTTACATGTTAATTTTCCAAAAGTATTTATTCACACAGCTTGATTGGCATCAGCAAGGTCATTTGGCATCTCAAACTATTGCTATATGTAGCATTTACATGGTGCAATCAATTGTTATGTTGAGAACACATGTGAAAAAAGTTTTTATTGCTCATTTTCTTATGGTTTATTCAAATGTCAGGTAACATACTTAATATTGACATCTCACAGACTGATGACAAGGCGATATGATGATACTTTAATCATCATTTATAGATAAATACAACAGTCTTTAAGGGGTTTATTCATAAATGATGATTAAAGTTAAGTGACATGAAAATTTCAAAACTGTATTGTTAAACATTCGTTAATTACTAGTTCAACTTTAAGCAACGTTTATGAATAGAGGGGATAGTCTAAGATCTTACCCTGCTCAAAGGGTAAAGCAAAAACAAAACATCTGACAGTTTTTCTATTAAACATTGTAATAGCTGCGAGATACAAAAAATTTACTCAGTTCAAAATAACATTAAGACATCTAAGAAAATCTTTTACTGTCAGTTCAACCATTTTTGAGTTTTATTATATTGGTGGAATGACTAATGGTGACTGCAGTAAAATGTTGTTTTTGAAAATAATTTTTGCTTTTAATGCCATCCTCCTTAGTGATTTTATTTAATAATTTCTATTCCATAGATCAGAATAGAAGTTAAAACAAAGACCAGAGAGAAAAACAAAGTTTATTTAAATGTAATTTAATAATTTCTATTCCATAGATCAGAATAGAAGTTAAAACAAAGACCAGAGAGAAAAACAAAGTTTATTTAAATGTAATTTAACACAAATAGAGATTACACTGTTATGATTCTGCAGAAGTCTAACCACTAGTCTTTGCGGATATCAGATAGGTAATCCCTCCATGTAAGATACTGGTATTTATCTGAATCCGGTTAGACTGGAAGCCGACCCCAATATATGTAGGAAAAGGCTAGGGAGATGATGAACTAAGTACAACTATTATGATTGATGCTAAGTGCCTACTAGAATTATACTATCTATGAATTCTAAATAACTTTAGTTAACATGAAGCACTATTAGATAGGCCCAGACAGAGATAGTGAAATGAGCTGCTCACCTTTAATAAAGATTCATCCTTGGCAGCTCCAGAAAGGGAGGTGAAAAAAGAGTAGCGAGGCTGATGCCCAACAGTGGGACATTAATTGGCAGTAAAAATAATTGTATATACTAAATAGTTTATCAGTTTAATGACTAACTTTTCAATCATCAAAACTTTATTTGGAAAAATTGTCTAAAGTGAATTTTATTCCTGAAATACAAGATCTGAATATGTTGGAAATTCAGTGTTATAGGAATGATTTTCACTGGCGTTTATTTTGAGGGAAGACAAAAAGCAATTTTTTCTAATGAACATAAACTGCACGCATGCCGTAGGCAGATCACCGTGTTAAATATTTATGATTAAACTTTTCTATGAAACAAGCATTGACCTACAACAGATTCTTTGATATGACATGCATGCACGGTAATTACAAGACGATTATGATCAAACTACAGTCTATAATCGCATAGGCTTGATAAATAAACCAAGTGCTCGTAACTAGCAAGTAATTATTTACACTTTCTCACAAGTAAATTATTATGCATAAAAATAACGGAATATCTCACTTGTAAATTACACAACTTTATGAGATGTAATTCTGGGAATATCGAGTGTATCCTAGATTTAGAAAAGTTGTTATCCTTACCTTTTAACTACGGCCTTGTTTCAAAAACTTTCAAATAAAGGATGTGAACTTGTTGACACAAAAAATTATACTTGATCACTTCACTGTGTCATATCACGGATTTAGCAGCACACAATCCGTAGAGACTTACAGTTAAAACTTTATTAATGTTCAATTGAGTTATAAATTAAACTTATTCGATTATAGTCGTTGATTTTACACTTTAAACACAATACACAAAGTTTCAAAGCTTCTGACGAATTCGACTCTACTCTGTCTACGATCTCATGCGTGCGTCAACCATTGCGTTCAGAAACTCACTCCATAGACCAGACCATAGCATGCCATGGATCGGAGTCAACTTGTTATTTGTTGGCCTGGTTGGCCAATGAAAAATCGTGGATCGCCAACTCAAAACAGCCACAGATTATGTAGAATAGCTGTCACATTTTTTTGTAAGACAGCAACCATGTAACGAAACGTTTGCGTTTTGTTACATGGTTGCATGGTTTTACTTAAGTTTTCTGTGTTTAAGTAAAAAGCATCAAATAAAATATATTATTTGGAAGCCCATTTATTAACTTTTCATAATGTCGAAAAATGTTCAATAAAATGTCAAAATTAAATAAAATAAAATTTGTATCTACTTAATAAATTAAAAGTATAATATCGTAACGTAACTAATCAAACAATCCGGCCCTATTTGTTCCCGGCGGAAAAGTATGTTTGCTTCATTGCACGATAGAAATAGCTAACCTCTACTACAAGAACAAACCAAAGCAGGAATCGACCTTTTTTCAGGAGGTAGTGCGGTTGTGCTTATCTCACTAATGTAGTCCTTGGCCTCAGTGCCTCAATTAACCATTGCATAATTGGCAATGGGCACAAAATGGTACATGTCAATCACCCTCTTTCTTTTTGAAGCGTCTTCTGCTGCTGTCGCAGGTGAGACTACAGTATGACCAAGATAGCAAACATGCTGACGGAAGTGGTATACCATATTAGGCATTTATTAACTTATTTTAGTAACATCAGCATACTCTCAACTTGAAGTATATAACATATACCTGTATAGTAACTACAACAAAAAATTTAACTACTTTTTAACCATAAATTAATTTGCCTTTTGTGGTCTAGCACCAAAAATCACTGATCCAACACGAACTGTTGTAGCTCCAAGTTCAATCTGGAAGAAGAGGATGTAAAATAAATTAATTTACATGAAATCACATTTTATTCTCTCTTACTGTCTTTGTTATCACTCATGGGCTATAGGATGGCTATATTGTTTGGAGTACAATTATCAATGAGGGTACATAAGATCAGAGAATGGAGGCTAAAGTTATATTCAGATGGTCTAATTTTATGAATATACTTACAGCATGTTCAAAATCCGTAGACATCCCCATAGACAATTCCACTTCATTTATATCAAGCTTGAGGTTTTCGCAAACTTCTTGTCTACATTTGGCAAGTGTCAGAAAATCTGGGTTTGGCCCTTTGGAGATATCATAGTCATATATACCAATAGTCATCAACCCTTTGAATTCTAGATTTGGACAGTTCTTCAACACATGGTCTACAATCTTTGTTGCTTCAGATGGCTCAATTCCATTTTTAGCTGAAAGATGTGAAAATTAAAACACAGTATGTAACTTAGAAGCATACGGCATAATTCATTCATACTTATGTTAACTTCTGAATAATCAGAGGTTCTACAAGACAAGGAGTTTTGGTAGGAAAAAGGGAAGCCTATGTCAGCCGTTGAACATATTATAGGTAAGAATAACAAAATTAACTTCTGTGTATTTTCTTGCAATGTCAAGATGTATTCATAAGTATGCGGACAACAGCAGGGCAAGCTACCCGAACCTGTTAATTATTGTCAATCAACCTTAAGCCTAAAGCTTTAGCAATAAAGTAAAAATTGAATAATGAAATAAATGACAGATTATAGTAATTGTACATGCTCATAGGACATGCAAAATTTAATAATATCTAGGATTACTTCCCATGCACTTAAATAATTGAATTAAATAATATACCTTCTTCAGCACTAGTATTTACTTGTACCATAACTGGTAATTTCTCTTCACTATTTCTATGTTTTGGCCACTGTTTATTTAAATTGTCAGCTAATTTTTCAGAATGAACAGTCTCAACAATGTACAGATTCGGTGATCCAAGCAATTTGTTTATTTTATTGGTTTGTAAGTGGCCAATAAAATGCCATTTAATATCCTTGCATTTCTCCAGTATCAATGGGTCGCTGGCTTTTTCAGCTAATTCATTAACATAGTTCTCTCCAAAATGCCTTTGGCCAGCCTCGTAGGCATCAACAATCATAGAAACAGGTTTTATTTTAGATACTGCCACCAACCTTGGCATAACTTGAGGCAAATCCTGAAATATATTTTTTAAATTTTATTAACTTCTACTTGACAGATCGATCCTGCCTGTTGGTAAGCACTGTAAGCAGTGATGCAATTGTTAATGGTAAAGGGCTATGCCAATTTAGAGGAAAAAAAATAGTTTTCCGGGATTCAGGTTATGTTATCCTATGAAAGGTTATTGTCGGAAGTGATAATGTGGTATACATTTTTTTTTCATAGATAACATTATTTTATGAGGGGTAATTAAAGATTATACGGTACGATTTATAAACCTTACTGCGCCTTGCAACAGCGGCCTCGATTTGTGATAGTACGTTCTTTAGCCCAAACATAACGTCGGCTTGTTGATCTTCTGATGACATATTAATCGCAGTCACACTTTATGATAATTATTATTTAGAATATTTCATAAAATAATGCTGCTTTATCTATTTAACCACTGACAGCTGATATTTCTTATCAGAAATGTCAAATGTCATGTCAGTGTTTTTTTTTTAAGTTTTTATCACACGGTTTGTGCATTGGCCACAGACATTTCTTTTTTTTTTGGTTCTATTCTTTCCGTTCTTCCGAACGGAAAAGGCAAAGGCATAGTACGCCATACAGCCTAGTCTTCAGTATATATATTCTTGAGTAAACTTCTATCCTAACTTATCCTAATTAATCCTAACTTATCCTAGCTTATCCTAAACTTATCCTAACTAATCTAACTCCTTTCGTTTCCCGCGTTTGGACGATAAGGAGCGGTTTAGCGTAAAGACATGATGCGGCCACTATGCTACAATATTTCACTGTTCTTTTTAAATTATTCACTGAATGCACTTTTTACTACATAAATCACGCGTTTTTATTTAGTAAACGACACTATAAATAATTTTAAAAGTCCAATGAAAAATGAGCGTGACACTCATCTTGACATTCCCGCCAAAACCTCTTTTTTTTTTGGTTTAATTCTTTCCGTTCTTCTGAACGGAAAAGGCAAAGGCATAGTACGCCATACAGCCTAGTCTTCAGTAAATATATTCTTGAGTAAACTTCTATCCTAACTTATCCTAATTAATCCTAACTTATCCTAGCTTATCCTAAACTTATCCTAACTAATCTAACTCCTTTCGTTTCACGCGTTTGGACGATAAGGAGCGGTTTAGCGTAAAGACATGATGCGGCCACTATGCTACAATATTTCACTGTTCTTTTTTAATTATTCACTGAATGCACTTTTTACTACATAAATTACGCGTTTTTATTTAGTAAACGACACTATAAATAATTCTATAAGACCAATGAAAAATGAGCGTGACACTCATCTTGACATTCCCGCCAAACCTCTCTGGCCACAGACATATTAACTTTATACTTTTTTTTTATTATAGGTAGGGAAACGAGTTAGTTATTTACAAAAGGACAAAGGAAAGGAATTTAACAGGGGCATACAAGTGAATGGAGTGGGAAGGGAGATACTATACAAAAATATATTAATAAGTTAAAGCTATATAGATTATGTTATATACAATACAACATTATAATATTTTGTTTATTATGCGAAACCCGAAACACCAGTCCAGTATTGTTAAGTAAAGAATTTATGTGCTAAATTCAAAAAGATATCATGATAACCACAAAGTTATGAGCTTGTTGGCTGTCCCAACAAAAATGTGGTCCACGCTTCGCTCGGGCGGGCGGGCAAGCGGTGCGTTGACATCTGGCGTCAGATGTTGCGCCGGTATGCGTAGTAGGGGAGAGGGGGGCACCTTTGAACACTTTTTGAATAAAATATTACATTTATCGTATTGTGCTACATATCAAGGTATTTTATTTTTTTATGAATAGATATGCTATTTGTGCTACAAAATAAAATTAATTTAACTTGTTTTTATTTATTAAAGTAGCAATATTATTATTTTCAAAAAACCATTTTTTGTTTTGTTTGTTTTGATAACCCCAGGGGCAGTTTTGAAATACCATGATAACAAGAAAACAATGCAGCTTAAAATATAATCAACACTTTATTTAAGACATACAGATCGTACATAATTATAATTAATTGCCACTAACTTCGTACACTCATTAATACTTAAATAAACTTTATAAAACTTTGGAGGGAGGAATCTTCTAGGTAAAATAAAACTTGCGTGTCCGATATGATCTGTGTATTTCGCTTCGTGGTCCTCTCAGCGACCCCGAGCTGGGGGCGCGAGGAGACGGTTTGGGGGCTCCTTAATGGCCCCGTGACCGTGGAGTCGGTCTCTCGGCCTCCAAAAATGGAGACCCGTCATTGGGTTGCACCCTAGGGGTGCTGTAGTTCAGTCTTCGCACACCTATGTCGACGCCGCGAGGGTGTGCCTTCCCTCCGGCGGTGGACGGTGTGCTTTGTTGTGTGTAGCTGTAGGAGCGCCTGAAGTGTTTCACGACACCCGTGCGATCAGACCCCTACCAGGTTGGATCACGGGTTGCCCCCGTGAAGGCCCAGCAAGAGTCGATCAGCGACCGGGCGTCGGCTTTAGTTGGCGCTCCGCTACAGCGGGTGATTACCCCGACCCCCTAACAGCTCAACCAGCTATGTACAGTAGGCTGCGAGGGTACGGGGGGTAGTGAGTGTTACGAGCGGTTTGTAGGTGTGTGTTCACCGCTCGTGCGGTATTCTGAGTGTGTACCTGCATGTGGAGTAGTGCATGTGTGTTCGTCGTGCGCATAGCGCCTATATAAACACAGTCCGCAAATGCGCACGGCGGCGTCGTATTGCGAATGTATAGTGTCTATCCTTGTCTGAGTAGGTCACGTGTATTTGTGTTTGTGACCTACCCGGGTGTCAAGTCCGGTAGCGCGACGTCTGCTATGAGGTCGCGCGGGAATCTCTTCTTATCGGGAGGCCTCGCGTGCCAGGGCGCAATGTCTTTAATGTGATGGAGCTCGGAGGTGCTGGCACGCGAGAACATCCCCTTCGCCAGGCGGACGACGAAGTCATCGATGCTCTTGATTTGATTGCGTACATCATGATACTCTTATCAGGAAATTGTACCATTATGGTTTGAGGGACAGAGCTCTCGACCTTCTGACTTCTTATCTGAATAATCGAATTCAGAGGGTTGATGTTAATGGCAAGAGATCTGCAGGATCTGTGGTCACCATGGGCGTTCCGCAGGGCTCAATTCTAGGTCCATTCTTGTTTTTAATTTATATTAATGACTTACCTCATCACGTGAGGGATAATCACAACATAGTATTGTTCGCGGATGACACTTCTCTTATTTTTAAAGTCAAGCGTCAGCTAACAAATTTTGACGAAGTTAACAATGCACTCTCTAAAGTTGTCCATTGGTTTAATGTAAATAACCTCCTTTTAAATGAAAAAAAAAACTAAAGTCATTAAATTTTCTACGCCAAATGTCAGGCAGCTAAGTACCAATGTTCAACTGAATGGAGTAGAGTTGATCCCTGTCGAGTCGACAGTTTTTCTTGGATTAACTATTGACGCCAAGTTACAATGGGGTCCTCACATTGAGAAGCTGTCGGGTAGACTCAGTTCTGCCGCCTTTGCTGTTAAGAAAATTAGACAGATAACTGATGTGGATACAGCCAGAATTGTTTATTTTAGTTATTTTCATAGTCTTATGACTTATGGGATTCTTCTCTGGGGAACTTGTGCGGACATCAATACCATCTTTGTTTTACAGAAGAGGGCTGTTCGAGCCATTTATAACCTTGGTCCTAGAGAATCTCTTAGAGAAAAGTTCAAAGAGGTGAACATTCTGACTGTAGCTTCACAATATATATTTGAAAATCTTATGTATGTTCATAAAAATATCTCGAATTTTAAGAAGATAAGCGATATTCATAATGTAAATACCAGGAACAAACACAATCTTGCTTTACATCACACTCGTCTCCACAGAGTAGGCAACTCGTTCATGGGTCAATGTATACACTTTTACAACAAGCTTCCCATGGACGTTCGAAACTTACCCATTAAACGATTTAAGAACCATATAAAGGCCAAACTTTGCAAAAAGGGGTATTATAAAATCACAGATTATTTAGAAGACAAAAAAGCTTGGGATTGAGCTGCTCGCTCTGTTAAGCATTGTTAATTTTTATTAAGCAATATGCGTAATTATAAGGTAAATTATTATAAACATTTTCATTTTTAATGTCTGGACTTGAAAAAAGACGATGATCCCTGAGTTTGTTTCGGCCATTTCTTCTCAGAGGTAGTCAGTTAGGAAATGCCGGCTTCATCTAGTTAAAAAAATAAAATAAAAAATAAACATGACGTGTAAAAGTGATCAGTGATCCTACTTGCTTAATAAACGATTTCATTTCATTTCATTTCATTTCATTTCATTTCATTTCTCGACACGCAGGTCCCTGCTAATAACCGAGTTCCTCACGTACCGGGGAGCTTGGACGATCTGACGCAGCGTGATGTTCTGCTGCGTCCGGAGCTTCTTTCTGTGTGTCTCGGCTGTGAGGGCGAGCCAAGCCGGGGCAGCGTATGTAAGCTGCGTCCGCACGTAGGTCTTGTAGATCCCCAGCTTGACTCGCGTGGAGAGGCGTGCCGAGAGCACCGGGCGTAGAAGGTTTCTACTTACCTTAACCCGCGCGACGGTGTCGCAGACGTGCGGGCCCATGGTGAGCCGGCTGTCGAGTGTGACCCCCAGGTATTTGGCGGTCCTGGTCCACTCGACCTCGGTCCCCATGAGCTGAAGGTTCGGTGGATGAAGTCCGCCTCGTGCCGTAACGATCATAGCCTGCGTCTTACCTGCGTTCACCGACAGTCTCCACTTGCTGAGCCAGTCGGGGAGGTCGTCCAGAACGCGCTGCATTTTGATGGCCGCGTGGTTGGCCGACAGCGACGTGGTGATATACGCGGCGTCATCTGCGTACAGCGCGAGGGTTGCAGTGTGCGTGGCGGGGATGTCGTCGGTGTATGCCGAGTACAACGCAGGCGAGACGCAGCTTCCCTGCGGCACGCCCGCTCCAATGGGGCGCGCGCTCGATGACACGTTCTCCACCGAAACCTTGAATGTCCTGTCTTGCAGGAAGGAGGAGAAGACCTGTATCAAGCGACGAGGCGCGGTGGTCTTGGTCAGCTTGTAAATAAGGCCGGCGTGCCAGACCCGGTCGAATGCCTTTTCCATGTCGAGGAATACTGCAGCGGCGTACTCCCTCTTGTTCATGGCCGCAGTGAGTGTGTGCAGTACCCTCGACAACTGGAGCGTCGTACTGTGTTCCGCCCGGAAGCCAAATTGTTCCGGGCGGGGCGTGGTGTGCGGCAGCAGGTGTTGCAGCAGGAGTGCCTCAAACACCTTGGAGGTTGTGGAGAGGAGCGTGATCGGCCGGTAGCTTTCCGGCTTTGAGACGTTCTTCCCGGGCTTGGGCAACATGATCACCTTCCCCTGCTTCCAGCAGTTGGGGAAGGTTCCGGTGCGGAGTATGCCGTTATATAGGCGCGCTATTGCCGCCACCGATTTCGGTGGCAGGTATCGGAGGGCGGTGTTTGTAATTCCGTCCGCACCGGGTGCCTTTCTGGGCTTGGTGCGCCTTATTGCCCCCAGTACTTGGCCCGGGGAGAAAAATATGGGGTCTTCGTCTGGAGCTACCGGCGTCTTGAAGTACTCTCCAAGGTGTTGCTCCACTGCTGCGACATGGTCCAGGGCGTCTGTCGGGTTCGGCGTGAACTGACGCTCCAGATGCTCGGCGAATATTTCGGCCCGGTCGGCCGCCGTGTAGCGTAGCGCCCCGTCGCTGTTGCGTAGCGGGCGCACCGGGGCTGGGGTATTCTTTAGGCGTCGGCACAGCCGGTGTACCGACGCCCAGTCGCCGTCTGCCGAGTCTATAATGTACTCCCAGCTCTCCGATGCGTGCGCGTGTAGCTCGTCCTTAACCTTGTCCGTGACACGGTTGAGCTGGTTCTTAATGGTGGGGCATCTTGTTTGTTGCCACCGCCTGCGCAGACGCCTCTTGTCGGCGATCATGTTCGCGATGTGTGCGGGAAGCTTCTGGTAGCGTCCCTGTGACGCGGTGGGTGTGCATGTCGCCGCTTCCAAGGCGCTCTTGATGCTGGCGGTGAGCCCCTCAGCCAACTCGTTCACGTCCAAGGCGTCGGCGACAGGCCGAGTGGGCGTGGTGGCCTCCATTAACTTCCTGAATTTGTCCCAGTCCGTGTGTCGACGTGGCGCCGGATGGGCAACTCTGGTGGTGTGGTCAGTCAGGCGGACGAGCACTGGCTGGTGGTCGGACTTCAGCTCGTCGTCCAGCACCTCCTGCGCGATCTGGCAGGTGAGGCCCTTGTGTACGACGATGTCCAGCACATCGGGTGTGTGTGCTATGTTGTCTGGGTAGTGGGTCGGCGTCCAACAACAGAAACAAAATCAACAACAAACCGCCTTGTCGGCGGGCGCACCCGGGGAAAGAAACCCCGGGTCTACAATAATAGAGGCCGCTCTCCGGGTCCTTCAGGACATCCTGCTGGCGCTCAACAGGGGTCAGGACCCGGTGCCAGTTGTTCTCACCGGCATAACAGACCTGATTATGTTAAACAGACATGTCTAAGCCGGTGAGAATCCTCCACTGGAATGCCCGCGGCCTCAGGGAGAAGGTCGTGCTCCTCCGTCCTCTCCTGCAGGAACAGGACATCGACGTGGCGCTCATCAGCGAGACGCTCCTGAGACCTGGGGACACGGTCAAGTTCCCAGGTTATCACGTCTACCAGAAGGATGGGCAATACAATGAGACCAACAGCCAGCGACACCGGATTTCCCAAGGCCTGGTGGTGCTGGTGAAGCGAAGAGTCGTCCACCAGGAGCTACCGCCCCCAACACTCAGCAGCATCTCAGCGCTGGGTGTGCAGCTGCATGTCGCCGGCAGGCACGTGTGTATGTACGCAGCATACAAGCAGCCACAAAAACCGCTCAACACAAGCGACATACACACGCTGCTAGCCTCACCACATCCTACCATCATCGCCGGCGACCTTAATTGTAAGCACCCAGCGTGGAACAGCGGAACTATCAACCAGGGGGGCCGACACTCTTCGCCGACGCGGAGGCCAAAGGGTACGACGTGTCCGGACCGGAGACGCCGACCCACTGCCCAGACAACGTAGCACACACACCCGATGTGCTGGACATCGTCGTACACCGGGGCCTCACCTGCCAGATCGCGCAGGAGGTACTGGACGACGAGCTGAAGTCCGACCACCAGCCAGTGCTCGTCCGCCTGACTGACCACACCACCAGAGTTGCCCATCCGGCGCCACGTCGACACACGGATTGGGACAAATTCAGGAAGGTAATGGAGGCCACCACGCTCACTCGGCCTGTCGCCGACGCCTTGGACGTGAACGAGTTGGCTGAGGGGCTCACCGCCTGCATCAAGAGCGCCTTGGAAGCGGCGACATGCACATCCACCGCGTCACAGGGGCGCTACCAAAAGCTCCCCGCACACATCGCCGACAAGAGGCGTCTGCGCAGGCGGTGGCAACAAACAAGATGCCCCACCATTAAGAACCAGCTCAACCGTGTCACGGACAAGGTTAAGGCCGAGCTACACGCGCACGCATCGGAGAGCTGGGAGTACATTATAGACTCGGCAGACGGCGACTGGGCGTCGGTACACCGGCTGTGCCGACGCCTAAAGAATACCCCAGCCCCGGTGCGCCCGCTACGCAACAGCGACGGGGCGCTACGCTACACGGCGGCCGACCGGGCCGAAATATTCGCCGAACACCTGGAGCGTCAGTTCACGCCGAACCCGACAGACGCCCTGGACCATGTCGCAGCAGTGGAGCAACACCTTGGAGAGTACTTCAAGACGCCGGTAGCTCCAGATGAAGACCCCATATTCTTCTCCCCGGGCCAAGTACTGGGGGCAATAAGGCGCACCAAGCCCAGAAAGGCACCCGGTGCGGACGGAATCACAAACACCGCCCTCCGACACCTGCCACCGAAATCGGTGGCGGCAATAGCGCGCCTATATAACGGAATACTCCGCACCGGAACCTTCCCCAACTGCTGGAAGCAGGGGAAGGTGATCATGTTGCCCAAGCCCGGGAAGAACGTATCAAAGCCGGAAAGCTACCGGCCGATCACGCTCCTCTCCACAACCTCCAAGGTGTTCGAGGCACTCCTGCTGCAACACCTGCTGCCGCACACCACGCCCCGCCCGGAACAATTTGGCTTCCGGGCGGAACACAGTACGACGCTCCAGTTGTCGAGGGTACTGCACACACTCACCGCGGCCATGAACAAGAGGGAGTACGCCGCTGCAGTATTCCTCGACATGGAAAAGGCATTCGACCGGGTCTGGCACGCCGGCCTTATTTACAAGCTGACCAAGACCACCGCGCCTCGTCCCTTGATACAGGTGGTCTCCTCCTTCCTGCAGGACAGAACATTCAAGGTTTCGGTGGAGAACGTGTCATCGAGCGCGCGCCCCATTGGAGCAGGCGTGCCGCAGGGAAGCTGCGTCTCGCCTGCGTTGTACTCGGTATACACCGACGACATCCCCGCCACGCACTCTGCAACCCTCGCGCTGTACGCAGATGACGCCGCGTACATCACCACGTCGTTGTCAGCCGACCACGCGGCCATCAAGATGCAGCGCGTTCTGGACGTCCTCCCCGACTGGCTCAGCAAATGGAGACTGTCGGTGAACGCAGGTAAGACGCAGGCTATAATTGTCACGGCACGAGGCGGACTTCATCCACCGAACCTTCAGCTCATGGGGACCGAGGTCGAGTGGGCCAGGACCGCCAAATACCTGGGGGTCACGCTCGACAGCCGGCTCACCATGGGCCCGCACGTCTGCGACACCGTCGCGCGGGTAAAGGTAAGCAGGAACCTTTTGCGCCCGGTGCTCTCGTCACGCCTCTCCATGCGAATCAAGCTGGGGATCTACAAGACTTACGTACGGCCGCAGCTTACATACGCTGCCCCGGCTTGGCTCACCCTCACGGCCGAGACCCACAAGAAGAAGCTCCGGACGCAGCAGAACATCACGCTGCGTCAGATCGTCCAAGCTCCCCGGTACGTGAGGAACTCGGTTATTAGCAGGGACCTGCGAGTCGAGAGCATCGATGACTTCTTAATCCGCCTGGCGAAGGGGATGTTCTCGCGTGCCAGCACCTCCGAGCTCCACTACATTAAAGACATTGCGCCCTGGCACGCGAGGCCTCCCGATAAGAAGAGATTCTCGCGCGACCTCATAGCAGACGTCGCGCTACCGGATTTGACACCCGGGTAGGTCACAAACACACAAATACACGTGACCTACTCAGACAAAAATATACACTACACACTCGCAACACGACACCGCCGTGCGCATTGCGGACTATATTTATATAGGCGCTATGCGCGCGATGAACACACATGCACTACTCCACATGCAGATACACACTCAGAACAACACACGAGCGGTGAACACACACCCACAAACCGCTCGTCACACACACTACCCCCCGCACCCTCGCAGCCTACTGTACATAGCTGGTTGTGCTGTTAGGGGGTCGGGGTAATCACCCACTGTAGCGGAGCGCCAACCAAAGCCGACGCCCTGTTGCTGATCGACTCTTGCTGGGCCTTCACGGGGGCAACCCGTGATCCAACCTGGTAGGGGTCTGGTCGCACGGGCGTCGTGAAACACTTCGGGCGCTCCTACAGTCACACACAAGATAAGCACACCGTCCACCGCCGGAGGGAAGGCACACCCTCGCGGCGTCGACTTAGGTGTGCGAAGACATTGTTGAACAGCACCCCTAGGGTGCAACCCAAAGACGGGTCCCCATTTCTGGAGACCGAGAGACCGACCCCACGGTCATGGGGCCATAAAGGAGCCCCCAAACCGTCTCCTCGCGCCCCCAACTCGGGGTCGCAGAGAGGACCACGAACGTAACGCACAGTCAGTCTACACTCGACTAGCGATACGAAAACAGCGACAGTTAAGAAGCGATCTTTGCGAATACCTACTACGACAACTGTAACGAGAACTTCGAGTACTACGTGAAGTAACGTCTTTAGTGTTATTGCGTGTTTACTACACGGACTTCGTGGACATAAGGGAAGACTTCGGTGCAACGTCAGCGATATTCTACTTGTCAGTGCTTACAATCGACTGTACCTTCGTTGCCAATAAACTTCGTAACCCTTAACCGGCATTTTAGTACCCCCAGCCCGTAACATTATTTATAATACTGAAGAAATAACAATATTAACTAACAGAGAAAAGAAATTGTTAAACAATTTTTCTTCTTTCTAGGTTTGGCAGCTGCAAACACAGAAATAACTTCATCGAAATTTATATTTTGTATTGCCTCGTGTTCGATGGCTAATATTCGAAGATTGCTGAGCCGCGATTGGGTCATTGTAGCCCGCAAATAGATTTTTTATTAATATTAATTTACTGAAATTACCTGAAGCTACATACATATATAAGTATCTTACCTGTAAAATATTCCATATGAATCAATTCAATCAAGTTGCAGACAGAAAGGACCCCTGAGGAACACCAGCGATTAGCACACCGCATTAGTCGATATGGGCTCTGATGAGCATCCGGATAACAACAACTCGGAGTGTTGTTATATAACAACTTGGAAGTTTCCTCAAAAGGCCAGCGTGCCATACCCTGTCAAAGGCCTTGACCGATTGCGGCGGTAACTGGGGAGATCGTTACCTTCCAGGTAAGCCAAGAGGCGCGAGTTCAATACACGCTCCATAATTTTGCCGAGTACATGCGGAGGTTATTGAAATCGGCCGATAGTTGGTAGGATCGGCACGACTATCATTTTCGGGTACGGGCTGCACGTTGGCAAGCTTCCAGGAACTGGGCATTATACCCGTCTTAAATCAGAGGCGATACAAGCGCGTCAATACAGGAGACAACTCGGGCGCACATGCCTTAGGAACAATCGCTGGTAGATAGTGATAGTAGATAACATCTAGACCACTAGCCTTATTCACGTCCAGCGACATAATACTCTCAGAACCTCCTTGTTCCTAATGCGAACCTCCGGCATTGAAGTTCCGCAATGAGGAAATTTAGGTGGAGTAGCACTACTAGTTTCAAGACGTGAATTGTGGATAAAGATAAATGCAGAGACCTGCTTTGTCTCTCGCCGTATGAGCCAGTGCTCCATCAAACTTACCAGCGGAGGCAGTGTGGGCCAACAGAAGTTCGTCTCGACTGATTTGGCAAGTGACCAGAAAGATCTGCTACCGGATGGCTGCGCAGAGAGCTTGTTGCCAATATGAGTTATGCGGTCGAAGCAATCCTTCTTAAGCGCCTTTTTGTAGGACTTGACAGCACGATCAAAGGCTCTCTTCTTTGAGCTAACATCCGGAGCTCTGTGGTCCCGAGCTTTAACCCAAGTGAGATGATGATACCGTGTGCTTATGCTGTTCAGCTTAAATACCATCGGCGTTGAACCATGGGCGAGTGGGGCCACAAAGGGCATATCACTGAAGGGGATAAAATACTTCATAGCTTGACGCTCCAATATAGCGTCCACACAGATCGACGGATTGTCAGAAGAGAGAAGCAGGCCAGCTAGCAGGGATAAGACGCAAAGAAGTGGCGTATCTCATCCCAATCTGAGGACTTGTATTGCGACATTCGCCGTTCACCACGTGAGTCGCAATCTAGTGGGGAGAAGGACGACACAGACTTCACCAAACAGTAGTCTGAAGTTTCTAACGGTGAGGAAACTGTTACAACACATCTGTCCGAAACAGTGGTCAGCAGAAGGTCCAGACATTGGCTTTGAAAGCTGTTGGAGCCGATGGAGTCCCCATTGAGGCCTGGAAGGCGATGGGTCCTCGCGGTGTGGGCATGTTAACTAGCTTTTTGAACAGTGTGCTCCTGACCGGCAAAATCCCGAGCCAATGGAGGCTGAGTATTATTACTCCAGTCTTCAAAGGCAAGGGCTCGGTACAGGAGTGTGGCAACTATCGCGGTATAAAGGTCATGTCCCACACCATGAAGATCTTTGAGAGGATTATAGACTCCCGGATCCGACAGGAGTGTGCTGTCTCGGAGTGTAAATATGGGTTTCGTCCAGGGTACGGAACCATGGATCCTATCTTCGCACTAAGGATCGCCATGGAGAGATACAGATTGAAGAACACGCCTCTGCATATGCTCTTTCTTGACATGCAGAAGGCCTTCGACTGTGTCCCTCGGGGGGTGATCTGGTGGGCACTGAGGTCCAAAGGGGTACCAGAAGCCTATGTTGACATAATTCGAGATATGTACCTCAATTCCGATTCCGTTGTTAGGACCGCTGTTGGTGACACTAAACCCTTCCCCGTCACCGTCGGAGTCCACCACGGTTCCGTCCTTAGTCCGTTTCTGTTCAGCGTGATATTAGACGTTTTGTCGGATAGCATCAGGGATTCACATGAGCAACCTCCTTGGTTGCTTATGTATGCTGACGATGTCGCGCTGGCGGACGCGGACAGGGATCGGCTGGTGCGGCGTGTGAATATGTGGAAGGACTCGCTCGAGAACGGAGGTCTGAAACTCAATGTGGCGAAGACCGTGTATATGGCTAGCAACACGACAGACCCCATGTCTGTGCGCATAGGCAGTGACAAGGTCGAGTGCACAGACCAGTTTAAATACTTGGGGTCTGTACTCCACGCGTCCGGCGACATTGATTGCGACGTCAGGGCACGTATTTCCGCAGCTTGGGCAAAATGGCGTGAGGTGACGGGTGTCATTTGTGACCCCAAAATGCCAGTTAAGCTTAAGGGGCAGGTCTATAAGACCATCATTAGACCTGTTCTCCTCTATGGCAGTGAGGCGTGGCCTGTGCTTGAGCGACACAAGCAGGAGCTGCGTGTCACGGAGATGAATATGCTGCGGTGGATGTGTGGAGTTACGCGGAAGGATCGCATCAGGAACTCCCGCATCCGTGGCAGTCTTCATGTCCGTGACATAGCGGACAAACTGCAGGAGGGTCGCCTACGTTGGTACGGTCACGTCTTACGAAAACCGGCATGTTACGTGGGTCACAAATGTCTTGCCATGGCGCCTCCGCCGGGCCGGAACAAGCGGGGTAGACGCTGAGATGATGATGATGACTCTAGCCTTTTTAAGACACCCACATTATAATTGGATGGGAAGACCGCAGCAGGCAAATTGTTCCAGTCCTTCGATGTACGTGGAATAAACGATGAGGGCAAACGCTTAGTCCGAACCGTAGAGGTGTCAACAACGTAAGGATGGCTACTCGCCGTGCGTCGGGTTGTCCGATGAAAGAAATGGATGGTTTTGCTTTGAAGGTTGGACTTAACGAAATCTGGGTCACCAAATAGCCTCTTTGCACGCTTTTCCACCGAGTCCAAAGGTGATAGGTGCCATTTTGTAGCCAAGGGCATACGTGGCTTCAGTATTCTAGACACGCTCGGACCAGCTAGCTTACTATCGAGTTTAATTTTGATTGGTCGACATTGGAATTGAGACGTTAGGTACTCTAGAATTCGATGCTAACGCCACATTACTTTAAAATTGGGTGACCATTTTGAGGAACTATTAGTTTTACACTAATTATATTATTAAATTTAATTTGGCACTAGCATCGAATTCAACAGTACCTAACGTCACAATTCCAATGACGAAAAATCGAGAGTAAGCCCTTCTGTGCTGTGTATAATATTTGAAGCTGTCCCGGTGCCACCTTGGCTTTGGACTGAATAAACCGCCAAAAGTTGAGATCAGAGGACAACTCCTCAGAGCTGAAGGCGGTCGGTGCACTCCAAGGATAGATCCCAAAAAGCAGGAGCTAAGGGGTTTAACAAAGCAATTTTTTTTCTATACCAATTTAAGTGCTAAGGATGCTTGCAAAAAATGTATGCTAAAGACTCGGCTTACTCATGCAGTTTCGTAGTACAGCACGATCCGACTCGTTAGCTTAGAGCTACCTCCCTCGCACGTCTCAAATAGAGTGATATTAATGGATAACGAATTTGATTTTCAGTACCTAGGAGCCCTTTTCAACCATGAAACGAAGAAGTGACCATTTAATAGAGTTGGCATTAAAGGAGAAAGATGTGAATGCTAATAGCAACGAGAGGTTGGTGATTATTTAAATAATCGCAATTTTTATTCAATCTAAAATCTATACCTACATGTCTCCTAAATTGGTGGATTTTTATTTGTTTCAGTAGCATGACACCGAGACGACGTTACACAATTAATGAAATACCGTCTCCTCAAGCGTAACTATTTAAAATATAAAAATAGTAAGTTTTCGATATTTATAAATGACGTCTTTTTCAGATTTGTAACCATGACAACAGAAGAAAAAAGTAAACCGTCTAAAAGATCGAGGCGTGTTAAATCACTTTTCTGTGGATCAGAATATATTTCTGAAAAAATTGCAAAAGAACCACTCCCCGTTCCTTTAGACTACAGTAATATATAAAGCTGAAGAGTTTGTTTGTTTGTTGGTTTCAACGCGCTAATCTCAGGAACTACTGGTCCGATTAGGAAAAATCCTTTTGCATTGGATAGCCCATTAATCCAGGAAGGCTTTGGGCTATATAACATCACGCCAATAGGAGCGGGGCATTTATAAAAAAACAAGGGTGAAACCGCGTGGCGCAGCTAGTAGATTATATGATTAAAAAATGTCCCAGAACATGTTGCATAATACCATCCAAACGTAAACGCAAACAGTGCGTTGAATGGCACCCACGATTTAAATTCTTTTACGCATATGTTGCGTTTACCATTTTTGAGTGGGTTTTTATTATTTAAGGGTTTTTTTTTTTATATATTAAAAAACACATTAATTAAGTATTTTCTAGTGTAATCATTAAAAATATTAAGAGGCACTTCAAATGTTTGATGGCAACAAATGGGTTAATTAAAACAAAAACGATCCCGTGCCCGTGGTTCACGGTTCTTCACGGTGGCTCCGACGGTAATGGTTCATCTACTTCAACTTCTTTGGCTTACTGGCGAGCCGCTTGTTTTTGAAAAACGTTCGCCTCTTCATCATATCATCCTTCACCTGCGAGAGTGAAATAATCCCCTGTGAAAAAACAAAATTTTTGTTCATAAAACCAAGCCAGAGTAATATATTGTGCTAAAGGTTTATAACTTTATACCTATAACCTTACCGACTGCAACACAAACAAGGGACAAATATAAACAAATGCCACTGTAATATCAAATATGTAGCGTTAAGTAAATCATAATATGAAAACATGTTTGTTAGTCTTTCACGATACTTCTGGACGGATTTTCTATGACACTATGTACTGATCAAAAATCAAGTCAAAAGGGTAGGCTTAATAATAGTGCAAGAATAACACTCGCTGTTGTGATAATAACTTTATCCCTAAACGTGATTCAGGTAAAATTACGATTCATGTGCGTATGGATGAGGGAAGCAGGACCATGAATGAGAACTGGCTTTAATTCCAGTCGCCAACAATTCTAAATACGTATGTAGAAGTATAGTAGACGGTGTAACTAAATAATATTTAGTAATACATAGATAGGTATCCGTAATTATTTAATGATTTAAGATCGACGGGATCGACGGGTCTGAGCAGTTGTGTTGCGATGTGTGCCGGGTACGATGTGTCTAATGTTGTTGTGTCGGTACTTTGGACGTGGAGGGTCTCCAGATCATCCTCTGGCGCAGCATCGTTGGTCGTGTTGTTGGGTAAATATTGCATCACCTCGCTCAACTGCCGTCTTCCTTTCTATTCGCTTAGTTTTTTTTAGTGAATAGGCTTAATAAGCTAGTGCGCTTAACCATCAACGATTGAATCACTGCTTACCATCAGGCGGGATTGCAGTCAAGCACTAGTTTATAACTATTAAAAAAAAAATTAAATAATTGAGCCTTAGCTTCAATCTTCTTTTCGTCCGGAAAATGTGTTTGTATGTACATACCTAAAATACTTTATCATTGAAACCAGAAACACCTACTTTAAAATAATAAATTACTTATTAGAAAATTTACTTTGTTTATTAGTTATTTTACAACTTTTACTGTCTGAACTGCAAAAAATTGAACAGCGTATAATGTAGTCATTATCGTTACTAGCTGTGCACTCGTACAGTTAATCCATACCATCCATACTAATATTATAAATGCGAAAGTAACTCTCTGTATGTCTGTTACGCTTTCCCGCTTAAACCTCTCAACCGATTTTGATGAAATTTGCCAAAGACAATCTTTAGACCCTGAGAAAGGACATAGGCTACTTTTTATCCCGGAAATTTTGATATTCCAGAGGGAAATATAAAAAGCGTGATATAAACTAACTCCAGGCGAGCGAAGCCGCGGGCGGAAAGCTAGTAGCAATATAATCGTTATCATGCCACTGTAGGTGTGAGCGTGTAGTGTACCTGTGGCGCCAGTCGTCCGCCGCGCACGTCGTACCGCAGCGCCTCGAAGCGCCGCCCCACCTCGCGCGCCTGTAACAATACCAATACACGGTCTCAGCAGCGGTCCCACGCCTGCTACAACACGGTCTCAGCTGCACTTACGTCTAGGGCGTCCACGCTACTGTCGCTGAGGAAGCTGTACAGTTCGTCTTGCTTCGTCTTGCGCGCCGCAATTGGCTTCTCCACGTGCGGCCCGGCATCCAACTCGGGCGGCTCGCCCGCGTCCTTGGCGCCCTCGGGCGGTGCCAAGCAGCCCGTCAGCTTCTGGACGTTGTCGATCGTGTTCTGCATCCCCTGGATCCGCTCCTGCAGCCGCTCCTGGGAACCGACTCGACTTTACAGCATTTGTCACGCCGCACTCCGCTCGGTCGCGGCGCATGCTCACCTTCTCGCCCCTCATGTCGAGGATGATGGTCATCTGCGCGCCCAGCTCGTCGTCCTTGGCCTGCAAGCAGAAGGTCCGTGAGCACACTCCCGACAGACGGCGGCAGGCGGCTAGCGCGACCCACCTGCAAGGCGTCCCGCAGCTCGTCGTGCTGGCGCCGCAGGTCGGCGAGCGCGACGTCGTGCTGGCGCCGCAGGTCGGCTAGCGCGGCGTCGTGCTGGCGCCGAAGGTCGGCGAGCGCGGCGTCGCAGCGCACTCGCGCGTTGCACTCGGACTTGAGGTCGGCCATGAGGCGCATGATGGTGCTGGCGTTGGCGTCCAGCTCGCGTTCCTTAGCGGCGGCCGCGGCGCTCAGTTCGGCGCGCTGCGCGGCGTCGGCGGCCCTGCAAGTCGTGCGTCAGTAGACCGGCACGTCAGTGAAATGAAATGAATCACTGATCACTTTTACACGTCATGTTTATTTTTATTTTTTTTTAACTAGATGAAGCCGGCATTTCCTAACTGACTACCTCTGAGAAAAAATAGCCGAAACAAACTCAGGGATCATCGTCTTTTTTCAAGTCCAGACATTAAAAATGAAAATGTTTACAATAATTTACGTTATAATTACGCATATTACTTAATAACAATGCTTAACAGAGCGAGCAGCTCAGTCCCAAGCTTTTTTGTCTTCTAAATAATCTGTGATTTTAAAATACCCCTTTTTGCAAAGGTAAGTTTCGAATGTCCATGGGAAGCTTGTTGTAAAAGTGTATACACTGACCCATGAACGAGTTCCTACTCTGTGGAGACGAGTGTGATGTACAGCAAGATTGTGTTTATTCCTGGTATTTATATTATGAATATCGCTTATTTTCTTAAAATTCGAGATATTTTTATGAACATACATAAGATTTTCTAATATATATTGTGAAGCTATAGTCAGAATGTTCACTTCTTTGAACTTTTCTCTAAGAGAATCTCTAGGACCAAGGTTGTAAATGGCTCGAACAGCCCTCTTCTGTAAAACAAAGAGGGTATTGATATCCGCACAAGTTCCCCAGAGAAGAATCTCATAAGTCATAAGACTATGAAATAACTAAAATAAACAATTCTGGCTGTATCCACATCAGTTATCTGTCTAATTTTCTTAACAGCAAAGGCGGCAGAACTGAGTCTACCCGACAGCTTCTCAATGTGAGGACCCCATTCCAAGAAAAACTGTCGACTCGACAGGGATCATCTCTACTCCATTCAGTTGAACATTGGTACTTAGCTGTAGACTGGCACGTCAGTAGGCTGACACGTCAGTAGGCTGGCGCGTCAGCTGTGGCCCGACGGGCGCGGACGTCTGGCGGTACGTACCGCTGCTCCTGGTGCGCGGCCTGCTGGTCGGCGAGTTGGGTTCGCAGCTGCTCGGCGTCCCGCTCCAGGTCGTCGAGCGCGGTGCGTAACGCGCCGCACACTTGCTCCCTCTTGTGCAAGTTTTCACTCGCTTCCAGCTTCTCAGTTTCCAGTTGACGCACACATTGTCTAATGGAACTTATTTCGGTCTCCATTTCTTGCTCATGCTAAAATGAAAAAGAAAAATAAATTTACTGAAGTCAGAAAACCCCAAACAGATATATTAATCAGGTTCGGACTATTTATTATAAGTAATGATTTCAGGTACCGTACTTACTTGACTTTTATCATTAATAACTTTCTCAAGGTTTTTGATCTTGTCAACTAGCGTCGCCTCCTTCTGTTTCATGTCCTCAATTGTATTTTTAGAGTCCTATTGGTATAATAAACATTTTCTAGATATAATACAGACTGTAATAAACTTCTTTAAGTTCACGGTTCTAACCGTGAACTTAAAGTTTACTCCAATATGTTAATTGTAGACAAGGAAAGTTTTGTGGTATAGGTACAGTAGACTGTATACCACAAAACTTTTCTTGTCTACAATTTAAAATTGCAGAAAATATTCCGGAACACAGAAGTGACAAACATGGAAATTGTAGATTTGTCGTTATTATATATGTAACTATATTATTATTTGTCGTCGTATTATTCATCGGTTGCTACGTACCCTCCAACAATATGTTTGGTGTGATACTATATTATGAGATAGGCAGGAAATTAAATCCCTCAATCTTATCAACATTATAAGGGTTACTTCCGTACCTCATAGGATAAATGGAACCCTTATAAGATCACTTCGTTGTCCGTAGGTCTGTCAGTCTTTCAAGGCCCTTTTACCTAGAGACATGTAGAGTTACCCACTTGAAGTGTTTAAAGTTTAAACTTCAAGTGGGAAAATTAAACTTCTAAACTAACACAATTAAATATTAATTTAGATATGGGCTTCTACGTCACATATTTTAACACTGGAAGGGAACACCTGGGCGTGGACGGAAAAGCTTGACTTGTGTCTAGGCCCCTTAAAATCATAAAATTTGGCAAAAAAAACATTAACATGTATGTAGTTGCATGAGCATAGATAAGGATAGATAATAAAAGCGCTCGCAACACAGTCGAGTGGTGACGCACCGCCAGCTCGGCCAGCGCGCGCCGCAGCTCGTCGTGCAGCGCGTCCGCCTCGCGCCGCAACCGCGCGTCCTCCGCGCCCGCCGAGCGCGCCCTGCCGACAACGTCACTCGTCTCACTTCGTCATGGTACGGTAGCCGGTAGGTAGCTAGTACTGACTCTACACAGATACTGACTCGGCCTCGTGGCGCGCGATGGTCTGCTGCATGCGCGCAGTCTGCCCGTCGAACTGTCCCACCAAGCGTGCGATTTCGTCCCGCATGGCGGCGGCCGCCTCGTCCGCCTGCCGCTGGCGCGCGGCGAGCTGGTCGCACAGGACGCCACGCTCGTCGGCACGGGCGCGCGCGGCGCCGAGCTCCTCGTGCACCACACGCAGCTGGCGCTCGAGCTCCGCGGCACGCGCGGCGCTCTTCTGTGCTGCCACACACACCACACCAGCGCGCTACACACTCCACACCACCACGTTCGTGCTCCGCGGCACGCGCGGCGCTCTTCTGTGCTGCCACACACACCACACCAGCGCGCTACACACTCCACACCACCACGTTCGTGCTCCGCGGCATGCGCGGCCCTGTTCTGTGCTACCACACACACCACACCAGCTCGCTACACACTCCACACCACCACGCTCGTGCTCCGCGGCACTCGCGGCCCTGTTCTGTGCTGCTACACACTCCACACCACCACGCTCGTGCTCCGCGGCACTCGCGGCCCTGTTCTGTGCTGCTACACACACCACACCAGCGCGCTACACACTCCACACACACACCACACCAGCGCGCTACACACTCCACACCACCACGCTCGTGCTCCGCGGCACTCGCGGCCCTGTTCTGTGCTGCTACACACACCACACCAGCGCGCTACACACTCCACACACACACCACACCAGCGCGCTACACACTCCACACCACCACGCTCGTGCTCCGCGGCACGCGCGGCCCTGTTCTGTGCTGCCACACACACCACACCAGCGCGCTACATACGCCACACCACCACGTGTTTCTGAACTTACGTAGCTGCACCGAATTTAACGAAGGTCGTATGTTGTATGTACGGACAATAGCAGGCCAAACTACCCGAAACTGTCAAATATTCCCAAATAGCGACCCGCCCCGGTTTACCCAAGCCTTCCTCAAGAAACGGTGGCCCTTCAATAAAAATAATGTCTACTGTGCCGACAATGAGCCAATATCTGACTCTGGACTGCAAGATACATCGACCTTATTGTCCATGGATAGCCAGTTCCACCACCTTCAAATAAAATGAAAGCCTACAGGGGTGGCAAGTTTGTTTGAAATAATGGTCCCCGCTCCGGCCTACTCCCTCCGCGGTTTAGGCAGAGAAACACTCAAGTAGCAGTCCGCGGACAGGGACGCGAGCGGCAAGCGGATTTTTTCTGGTGTTTAATTTTGAATAAATCGTGATGTCTCCTGAATGAAACAACCAATTCCAATAATTCAAAAAGAAATCTGCTGCTACTAAAATTACCTTTGATATGACGTAATTTATTTGGATAAGGATTAATAATAAGGAACAAACAGTGGACTCTGATTTCGACTGGCATTTTAATAAAATTTTGGGCTGCGTTGATATACAAGCCAGCCAGTTTATCATTTTATATACAAATAAGCGATGCTCCGCGGTTTCACCCGCGTAAGTAGTAGTGATATAAAAATAGATAAAAATCTATTTTCAGGCTTAACGAATACATAATAGCTTAAAACCTTCCTGGATTAATTGGCTATCCAACGCAAAAAAAAAATTTTAAATCAGACCAGTAGTTCCCGAGATTAGCGCGTTCAAACAAACAAACTCTTCAGCTTTATATATTAGTATAGATTAATAGATATTAAAATCGGTTCAGCTGTTTTAGAAGAGTTCGAGGACAAACACTATGACAGAAGAATTTTATATAATAGTTTAATTATGTATAAACTAATTGACGCAAGACTTCATAAACACAGCAGAGTAAAGATACTTCTT